>OMLB01023329.1:0-14185 GCA_900302555.1 Myripristis jacobus
GCCCCGAGTTGCGTGGAGCTCCGATTTAACGGGGCAGGACCAGGAAAAGGCCACCCTGTCGTGTTGCATCGCTGGATTTCTTGGACCATTTTTTTGAAGCACGTGAATCACTGTAGAAACTCCAACACTGTATGCATGAGACAACCCTGTTTATCGACAACCTCCTCCCATTGGTCAAAAGATGAGAAGGACAGTGGTTTCATCTAGAGGGAAAGCATGCAAGGGGACAGTGATTTTTTTTTTAGAGGCTTTTTCTCCACTATAGGCTTTTATCAGCAACCCATATTGTATCACAAATTATTATAGCCCACACCCCATGACATGGACCCAAAACAACCCCACCCTGCTCTTTAACCCTGCCCTCCCCTCAGTTGTTTGTGTATGTGTGTGTGTGTGTGTAAATATGTACAGTGAAATACATAGAATATGCTTTTCTTTTCTTTCCCTTTTTTAACTTCTAAGGAGGAAAACGTGGGGGACGTTCCCTCTCCCCTGTCCTCTTCCTGCTGTGTCGTAGACAGAAAGGGGATCTCTGTAGGTGTGTGTGTGTGTAGAGACCCCACACTCGTTCTTCTGTCCGTGTTTCTATTTTTTGTCCCGTAGGCCTCGTTACTTTTCCCTCTGGCGTATCCTGTGTGACTGTGACCTCTATAGCTTTCTCCATCCACAGCGGAATGTAAAAGTGTTTTTATCTTATCACTGGTTTCTAATTCTCTGGGAGACATACACACAGACATCCAGCAATGACTGAAAAGATGGTTTTTTTTTTTTTGTCACATGTATTGAGAATGTTGTTGAGTTGGCTGTCGATGAGTGTTGTTTTAAGTTGAATAGTCTTAACGTGCCCCTCCTGACTGCAGTGAGCAGAGAGAGATGTGTTTGGTGTAGCAGTAGATGTGAATGCCACTTTTCAGCCTTTTCACTCGGTGGCTTTGGAAATTTCCCGTGGATCGTGTTAACATGTGTTTACTTTTCCTTTGATTTAACCTTTGGACGTGCGAGAGAGCATTCTGAAAGCTGTTCACAGAATGGGAGTGCATAAAGACACCCGAATCACTCGAATGTGAGAATTAACGTGGGAATTAGTATTGTTAATGATGCAGCCCATTGAGGATCTGGAAATTGTGACTGAAATGTGCATTTTGGATTTAGCTATGATGTAAATGATGATAAAATATGCTGTACAGTGCTTGCTGTCCGAGCTTGTGAAGACCAACAGCATGACAATGCTATATCAAATTATGTCTTTCCTCTGGTAGGCTGTTTGTGAGACCATATTGGGAAATAAGCATGTCACTGAGAGACTTTTCCTTCATTGTTCATTGCCAGTTGCTGTTGGCTTTCTGGGTTTTTATGCCACAGGCAAACAAGTTATTATCTAACTGAAGACGATTCAAGACAGTCAGCTGTGGAGTTTGTCTTGACAGGAGCTGTTCTCAGACCAATTTCATGCTAACGCCATTTAAGGTGGATTTTTTTCTTTCGTTGAAACATCCCACATCAGTTCCCAAAAGCAAGTTCTTTGTACAAAATTACATTGCAAGTCATTGCCCCACCCTGTGTTGAAGCTGTTCTGTCTTAGGGTCTCATGTGTGTCATTATCTGCTTTTTTCTTTTCTCGTTTCAATGTGGGCACTGTTCATTTTTAGTTCATTTATGCACTAGGACTTTGTAGGTATTATGATCTTCACAATACTGGATTAATATTGCTACTAGTATCTTTTTTTTTTTTAAATTAAGTATCTTTATAATGTTCACTTTTTCTCAGCATTATGTACAGCAATTATTCAAACAGTAATTAAGTGCATTAATGTAATTATGTGTGTTGATGAGTTTGAATGGAGACATGTTGAGTTTCTATGGGTTTTTGAGACACATTTGTGCTGGGGCCAATCCAAGGTGTCGTTCCTCTGGCATGTGCTAATCTGTGCGGTTTCTATGGTATAAGGATAGGACACAGCTATGGCAGCATGAAGTATAAATGTAATAGAGATCTGTATGGGCTCGTGATTTGCCTTCCACCAGAGCTTTCTTCTTTGCTCGTCTTCATTGAGTATCGGTTAATGTCCAGTAAGCCCATCTGTTTTTTTTTTTCTGGTTTACCCAAGGCTGTGGAAAGCATTATCTCAGAACTATCAAGCAATATTTTTAACATCATAATACTGTGCTACAGCAAACTGACATTTCGTCTTGGTGTCGTGGATATTGCCCCTATACTAATCTTTGATGATGTTGCACTGCTAAGCCAAGGATGGGACCAGAGGGGTTACAATGATTTCTGCGACTGCACAGCCGTCAATCTTCTCATCTCAACAGGTACAAAGGCCCATTGGAGGCGTCATCCTCCGTTTCTGCCTGCTCCCATGGCTGGACTGACAGAACCGAACCGGACTGCCAACACGTCTGAGTCTGTTTGGCCAGAGACTTGAATGTATTAACACACTGGAGCACACCAACAACCCTCAGTCTCAACCATGTGGTCCCATCCTGCCAGATCTCTCTCTCTAACAGACATATAGGCATTCAGCTCCAGGAACCTTAAACCCCAGATGTACTAGTTTCAAATCTTTCTACATAACTGTAGTTGCTGTCTTTTTTTTTTTTTCTTCCTTTGCTGTATGCTGTACATAGACTGACAATGCAAAAATCAATGCCCATATTTTTTTCCTCTTACTCGATCATTCAGTATTGTAATATATTTAATATAAAATAAAACTTTCATCGACACATGTCTCTACTCTGCCATTTCTAACTAACAAATTTGTGTTATTTGTTTGCCTTGAGAGAATGAAAACACAATAGCAGCAAACAGACCTCAAGCATTAGATTTCTTCTTTTCTTCTTTCCTTAATATTATAATATTACACACCAATAAAAAATAAAATACAGTCCAATGAAATAAATACACCAGTCCCTAGATGTATATCTCCTGCATTTAAAGGAAGTCTGATCTTTGTAGATTCTGTACTATTCAGTGCAGCTGACACTGAAGCGTGTGCTGCTTTAACATTTTGCAGGGAGAGAATCTCATCTAGGGAAACACATGGCTGATCAGTCAGTGAGTCTCACTGTCCACTCATTTTTCAATTTTTTTCCCCCCCGTCGGTGTTAAAATGTAAGAATCCTCTTGGCTGCAGAGAAGACAAACTTGGTTAATTTTGGATGAAGCAGTGATGACAGATGACACGCCTCTGTCTCCGCCGCAGACAATCCCGGGTTACTGCTGTCATTTATTCACACCAGTAACATCACCAAGTCCACACACACAGTCGTGGAAGTGGATCTAGTTCAACTCATGCTGAACCAGAGGAGCCCCATGACGGTGCGGACGTTTTGGCCGTGACAGTCTGCCTCAGTGCCTGCAGCCTCTCTTGATGGACCGTTTTGGTTGCCATGGCTGCCTCTTCTTCAACAGATTCGCGGATACAAGTTTTCAGATGTTCGATGCCAAACCCAGTGGAGGCAGAGACAGGAACCACATGTCTGAAGACCATGTTGTTCTTAGGGATCATGTCATCAGGCAACAGGTCGGAGAACTCTGCCAAGAAGAAAAGCACAATACCACCACTGAAAATATTCCCAAAACGGCCGTGTCAGTGAAGTTGTGGATTTGCTCTGACTGCTGCATCTGCCGCCACAGACCTCAAATACTGTTTATTGAATCTTTTGAAATTTGTTATGTGCATTCATGACCTGAAAGGAAGAATGCTGGTGATTCTGGTGACTTGCTGACCTTTCCTCTAGTGCCACCAGAAAGCCAAATATTAAATTTGGGAACATAATTAATATCCAAAGAGCCTGTATTTAAATTTAAGACTCTTAAAGACCATCTGAATGCCAGATGCAATTGGAAATGAGACCATTTTCATCACTGAAGAAATGAGAAAATAAAACTCCTCATCTATGAGATGACAACCTGCATGACTAGGTGAATTTCTCAACAGAGGAACAGCACACCATGATATTACATTTAAGCTTTTAAGCTTTTTGAAACCGAATTTAACAACTAAAGTGGTATATTTTAGTTGTTTATACTATATTAGACAATATAATTTAGGACACCTTTCCTCAGGGGTCATCAATTTTCAATTTTTCACCCACAGCACGCCTACAACTACAACAATTAGAATTTTGAAATGCACAACTTAAACAAAACAACAAATCTGTTAACATGACAGGCAATACTTAAAAATAATTACTTAATCAAAATGCATGCACAGATCAACTCAGTCACTTCAGATTGGTCATTTTGCATGACATCCCATGGACTGTTGAAGCTTAGATGTGCCTGTTCTTACATGACTGTTTTGCAGTTACATAATGTACAATTTGATAGCAGCAGGTTAGAAATTAAGCCCTTTTACAGTTTCTTTTTCATCCTTCTTGCCATGGATACTATACATCTTTTCCCATTAAATGGCAGAAGCTTGCATGCTTTTAAGGTGCATTAATCACAGCGCCATGTTTTTTCCTTAATGATTTTCTATTGGACTTATAAATAATTCAATAAAATCCTGAATTTAATAAATCTGAGAAAATGCTGGAGATGCATCAGTTACCGTCTGGATTGTTGAGTTGCTCCTGCAGTTCTGCTAGTTTGTCCTCAGCGTCTGGGAGGTCCATCTTATTCACCACCAGCAAAGCGGGCTTCGAAACAAGTTCCTCCTTGTACAACTCCAACTCCTTGACATTGTGATGATGAAGAAGGTGGGAGGAAGCAAACGAGTGGTGAGATCAAACACTGAATATGGCAGGAGAGGTCAGGACAGGGATATAAAACATAAAAAAAGACAAAAACAATGACTGAACATTATGTGAATCTTAAAAACCTTGAAAATGAGTGAACAGTTTCTGCACAAGACCGGTTCACCATGTTGCTCTCACCTTGGTCAGAAGTTGAACCGCTTCAAAAGCTGACCTGAGCGGTGTTTTGCTTGCCAGCTGGAAACCACAAACATCCACCTACAGCAAGATAACATTATCTCAGGAGACATCATCAGGCTCAGATTTTCAGCTGCCTCTAATACACATCATGAGAAGTCTTACATATAAATAAAAAGTAATCTAACTACAATAACACGTTACTCCCACCACTGATTTGTATGAATTAAGTACAAAAGCATCACTATTGTTGTCACTCCTTTTCCTGCTACTTCTCACCACAAACAGCAGCTGCTTGGTCCGCTCCACATGCTTTAGAAACTTGTGGCCCATGCCTTTGTTCAGGTGAGCCCCCTCGATCAGCCCAGGGAGGTCTGCCACAGAGATCTAAGAGAGAGAAACCATCAGGACGGCACTCAAAGAGGAGGGGGCTTACTGAATGGAGACCAACTGCATATGGAAGATATATATATATGAATAGTCAAGAAACATGGCATTTTTAGATGATACATATTTTCATACCTGCTTATGATCCTTATAAATGAGCTTGCCAATCTCTGGCCTCAGGGTTGTGACTGTATAGTAAAGAGTTCAGAAAGTCAGAGAGACGAAATGTACCATAAGTATTCAGCTCTTTCACAAAAAAGCGGATGCATACATAAGAACATAAGAACATAGTTTGTATGCATGCATGTCTACTTTTGGATACCCACAAGCATAGCTAGCAATTTGGGGCGTAGCGTGAGACATGGCGGTCAGGAGAGAAGACTTCCCTGCATTGGGGAACCTGATTGTGACACATCAAGAGAAAAACACATGTTTGTGAACTCAGGCATGAGCGTACACAAATGAGAATCATGTACAAATATACAGCAGTGTGTGAGGCTTTATGTTCGTGTTTCTGCTCTCACCCCACCAAACCCAGGTCAGCGATGAGTTTGAGGTCCAGTCTGATGTGTTTGGCCTGGCCTTTACTGGGCTGGAAATCAGAATGGAGAGACCCTCCATGTCCTCCCCTCGCAACCAAAACACGATCACCTTCAGCATTCAGTTCACCTGAAGAGGGATTAGGATTAGGGCTGACACTGAATAAACTAAGAAGCCAAAACAGTACAGCAGCATCATCTTACTATTACATTCCCATTTGACTGATTATTAATACTTTCATTGCAAAAACATGACATATGGTTTATTAGTAAAAGTTGACCTCAACATAAAACATCACTGACACAAACCCAGCATGACTAAAAGGAGAACCAAATCTTTGACTGATACTGTGTGCAGCATCAGAGACACCATGCATTAAATCTGTGTTTTACTCATTTGTGAGAAGTGAAAGCTGAAAACTAAAGGAGATTTTTTTAAGTTGAGTTTTAAGTGGATTTGCAGGAAAATGGCGGTTATCATATAAAAGCATGCCACTACATCTCTGACCATCCTGTCCAGGCATGACAAGAGGAAATGAGGACAGTAACACACAAAACTGACATACCCAGGACTTTGCCGTCATCAGTGGTGACAGCGATACCAACAGGGGCATAAATCTCCTGGTCGTCTCCCTTCTGCCCTTTCAGAGACCGGATACTGTTGAAAAATAAAATCCACACACAATCAAAGAAAGATCACTGATAAACATGCGTCACTGTCAGGTCAATAATTGGCCAGTCTTGTTAACTGTATGTTTCTCACTTCACAGTCGAGGATTAAAAGCCACGACACCTGCAGATCAAGGCTGCATTTGGAGAAACAAACCTGCTGTTGGCTCCCACTCCAGCTGCAAAACGTTTCTGCGGGTGCCGGTCCTTGATCCTCTTCAGTGTCACCTCCTTTTGAGCCACCACCCAAACATCCCCTCCTCTCCCTCCCTGGCCTCCGAGACGGGGCAGACCCATTCCACCAGAGCCTCCTCGGACATACAGGCGCAGGTTGTCCACAAAGTTTCCATACTGGACGGCCGAAGGGAAGAAAATGGCTAAAATTAGGCAATGCAGGATATCTGTTAATTACTCAGCTTATGTTTTAGACATGATTAGTGTTGTTTTCACTGGCATATCATGTTACTTTTGTTTATTCTTGGCGATTAGCGATGGCACATATGACACACATGCAACTTTAACTTTGGAAATTCAAATTTCTATGGCATTCACCTTTCCCACAGGCTATCAAGCCAGCTAATATTAGCCTGTTAGCCTTGTCTGATAATATTTAGCTGACGAAGGCCAACCAAGCTAACTGGCATTCAAGTTAACAAGCTCGACAAACATGAAAAGACACCCTAGACAGGCAAATTTACGTTTCCTCAGCCACTAAGTAATGACAGTTAGCTTAGCTGCTATATGCTCAATGTCACATGCCGGAAAAACACTGCATTTGACTGATTTATTTTACTCAAAGTAACACAATGCCAGCGCTGACATACGTTTCCTTTCCTATTTACCTTTCGGAAGCAAATTCTGCTAAACTGGACCATCTTCAAATGCTCTTTTCATGTTGATAGTGCACACCGGCTAAGAGAGCTAGCGAGCCCAGGGTGCATGTGTTGTTTTCAGGAGGAGCGGAAACGTGACGCGGAGCTCTTCCTCTCATCTGATTGGATGAGGAGTCAACTGGGCGGGGCGACAGGCAGCACATACATCCGGTTCATCACAGGTCATCGTCACAGATCCCACAGAGCAGAGCTGAGAGAGAGGATGAGCTTGAGCCATCCTCACTGTGGGTAGATTGGTGCTGTTGCAGGGCCCAAATTCATTTTACAAACATTACTTTTTTTTTTTTTTTTTTTTTTTTTTTTTTTTTTTTTAATGCTTATGTTGTTGATGTACTGTGTATGAGTTCTCTGTGTGCATGTATGATCAGCATATTGTGGCCGAGACAAATGTATCCTTTTAAGGACAATAAATGAAGTGAATCTTGCCTTAAAACTTTGCTATGCATGGAAAAAAAAGCACATGGAAACTGTGGGAACATATTTTCCATGCTCATGGTCTAGAGGAGGTGGGAGGACTTTTAATTTGGCTCCACCAGTTTGCCTAAATTCCAATGCAAGGCATCAACGACTTATTATTACAGCTTCATGACACCAACTCAGGCATTCATGTGGAAATGGAGCAGTTGCAACACGAGGAAACCCAGGCGACTGGAACTGAGGGGCTACAGGATCCACACCGTGCACCGGAGTTAACCCTGCGTGTTTTGCTGGAGTTGAATGTTTAAATTTTTATAGTTTAGCAGGTGTTGACTTTGTGCTCTATCAGTATAAACCCACCCATAGCATGTAGTTTCACATAACTTTTCAATTAATGTTACAAGAAAATTAAATACTGTGCAATATGAATTTTGTCAAACTTTAAAAGCTGTTATGGATTTTGTAAGCTCATCATGCACATTGAGTTTTATCATCTATCCAGTTAAACACCCAGGCAATGGCACTCCAATGTCAAATTCAGATGATGAAGATTTCCTGTCAATATTTTCCAATCTCTCTAATTTGTGACCTCAGACATGTTATACAAAGTGAAATCAGACTTGTCCTATAATCTCCATGCTTGATTCTTTGTTACTTAATGGAAAAACTACATTTCCAGAATTCAGGACAATTGACCTTAAACTTGAATAATCTGGCAGATGCAATTGTAAAATGAATGAATTACCTGGGATATTTTGTTCAACATTATTCAAAGATCAAGAGCATACATTTTAGAAAAGAAAAGACTTTTGGTTAGCTCCACTACAGCAATATGATTTAAAATTATTATAGATATTTAAATACACTGTGAACATCAGCACCAGCTCTTTTAAGAGGCCTCTGTTGGCCCAGATCAGTAGGATTGGTCCAGGTCAGAAGACTGGGGATTTGTTTTGTGACATTGCCTCTACATGAACACCTTTATGTTTTGTCTTTTACACAGCAGTGTGACCTGAGCACGTGCCGAGTTCACCGCTATGAATAAAAGCTGTGCTACATACATTTCCCTCTGGGACTCAAGGATGGGGAGTGCACCACTCTAATTCAGAACTGCATCCTAGAGAGTTCAGCACGGGAAACCAACAGCATGAGTCACACTGTCTGATAGAAAAGACAAACCAAGTGGCCATTTTCTCCCATCCAGATGTGTGACAATCAGGGTTAAATTAAATTATTATCCTCTAACTCACAAAATGCAGGTAGCAATATGCTTTCTTTAGCGGGTTATGGTGAGAAATTACCAGCTGACTTGGCAGCTGGTAAGGTCTGTTTGAAGCACAGTGAAGCCACACTGCTCCTTAGGATGTGCTCGAAAATCTAGATCTTAATACAGATTGTAAATATTTGAAACAGAAATTGAAGAAATTTTGAGAAAGACCATAGAGAGAGGGAGACCCCTGTCAGGCTGCTGAATCACTGAATGACTGACTGGCTACATGCTTTGCTGCTTGTTTGGTTGTCTGGCTGGTTGGTTGCTTGGTTGCTCAGCCCCTGGAGTCACAATCAACAGCACAGTGGTGGAGAAAGTGGACAATTTCCTACCTGGGGATAAAAATTCACAAGGACCTGATGTTGGCTAGCAATACCACCACTGTGATTAAAAAAAGGCCCAGTATGGTCTGCTGGGCCTCAGGAATCTAAAGAAATTTGGCCTAAGGCTCAAAATCATGTGGGATTTTTACCAGGGAACCACAGAGAGCCTCCTGACAGGCTGCTTTGCTACACAGTACAGCAACCTGCACCAGCAGCTGGGGAGGGTGGTGTGCATGGCCCATCACAGTCCCTCCTGCAGGGGCTGAGCACCCAGTGATGCCTCAGCAAGTCCCTGTGAATCATTACAGATCATTCACACCCACAATACAGCCTGTTCTCCCTGCTGCCCTCGGGTAGGAGGTACAGGAGTCTCAATGCATGCACCAGCGGAATGAGGAACAGCTTTCTCCCCACAGCTATAAGACTACTAAATAAATAACACACTCACACACAAGTTCAATCTGACCCCTGTGCAACATGCTGACAAATTTGCTGTTAATGTATGTATTTCCCTTGAATGTATTTATTTTGCCTTAATGTACATGTCTTTTAGATGTCTTTATGTATGTATTTATTGTTCATGGAACCTCCCGGCCAAAGCATTTCACATGAATTGTACTTGTATAACTGGAGTGACAACAAACATCTTGAGACCTGAATCCCCTCTGGATGCTTGTTGTTGATTCTCAGCCTCGCTCAGAGCTTGGTGGAGGACCTGCAGCTTGAGGGTTTCATGTCCCCGCTGTGAGGACCTCCAGGCTTCATGTGTCTCTGCCTCTCTGAGCCTGCTCCTCCGAGTGACGCTCTCCTGCCCTTTGGCTCGCAGCACAGCCTCAATTCTGCCTGTGGAGCTTATACACTAAAGTTATCTAAAGTTTTACAAAGTTGCCTCCACTTCTTGTAGAAGGCTCAAAATCATTGTTCATCGCTCAAATGCTCACAGAGAAAGTGAGACAGCTGCAGATCAAAATCAAAACAACATGGACCCAGAAGCAAAGTTTTGGTACGGCTGAACGGTGCTACACCCAAAGAAGCCAAAGTAATCACGGTAAGAGAACTGAATGAACTTGACAAATACAGATAAACTTGCTATTCCCCCAAATGAGAGTATGGCCTTGAGGGCTCTGGCTTGATCGGCGCTAAAGGAATATAAATATGGATCTTGCCATCCTTTTCCTTTTTCCCACTAATTCTATGCTGCATGCTACATTTTTTTTTTTTGCATGGAATACTGTCTTTTTTGGGGGGGGAATCTGCATGTATATTTTTTCTATATGGATTCTGCATGCAATTTCTGCTTCTAGTACTAGCCTGCTTTTGGGAAGGATTGAATCTAGCAGGGTAGCCAATTTTGCTTTGAGGCCTTTTTGACCACATTTCTTAAACTTTATGATAAACACTGTCCTCTAAGGAAGTCAATAACTATCAAGCAACATGATATGCCATGGATGACCAAAGGCATAGTAAATGCATGTAAAAACAAAAATGAACTGTACAAGTTATTCTTAAAACATAGATCAAAAGAAGCCGAAACTAGGTATAAAATGTATAAAAATAAATTTATAAGTATTATTAGAACAAATAAAAAGGATTATGACCACAAAGTACTGGAGCAACATCGGAGTAATGTCCAAGGGACATGGAAAATATTAAATAACATAATGAAGAAGGGCACTGTTTAAAAAAAAAAAAAATTAGGATAACCAACATTTGGTTATCCTAATTATTATTTTTTTTAAGTAAATATGATTATAAATAAAACAAAAAAAAATTGCAAATGAGTTTAATAACTTCTTTGTAAATGTTGGACCTAGTCTAGCAAAGGAAATTGTGGAGCCGAAAAATAGAGAAGGCCTAGGCGAAAAGATAATCAAACAAAACCCCTTTCCATTTTTGTTAAGAGTGTACATGAAAATTAAATACTTGAAGTTGTTAGAAAATCTAAGAACAAAAAATCCACTGACTACACTAACACTGATATGATGCTGATTAAAAATATAATTGAATACATAGTCACACCATTTACATACATATGCAACCAATCCTTTCTTACAGGCATCTTTTCCCAGAAAATGAAAGTGGCTTATTCCTATCTTTAAAAGGGGAGACAGATTCCTGTTTACTAATTACTGGCCTATCTCTCTGCGCTCACAATTTTCCAAAATCTTACAAAAACTCTTTGTAGATGGACTAGACAACTTCATAGACAAACACCATCTACTCAGCAATCAACAGTATGAGTTCAGGTCTAACAGGTCCACTTCGATGGCAGTAATGGAGTTGGTGGAACAGATATCTACTGCAATGGATAACAGAGAATTTATGGTGGGAGTCTTCATTGACTTTAAGAAGGCTTTTGACACCACTGACCATAAAACACTACTCAATAAATTAGAAAGATATGGAATCAGAGGAATTGCTCTTTCATGGTTACAAAGCTACCTCAGCGACAGACACCAATATGTTCACATGGGAAATGATGATTCTGACCTGAAAAGGGTTACATATGGAGTCCCTCAAGGCTCCGTGCTGGGCCCCAAATTATTTATCCTATATATCAATGACATCTGTAATGTGCCAAAGCATCTGAAATGTGCCCTGTTTGCCGATGACACCAGCCTCCACTGTCCGGGAAAAGATCTTGCACTGCTTCTGGACACAGTAGAACATGAGTTAGCTACTCTAAAAAAATGGTTTGATATTAATAAATTATCACTGAACTTAAGCAAAACAAAGTACATCATTTTTAGAAATAGAAGAATTAACATACCGGTCAAACTAAAGGTCAATAATATGGAACTTGAACATGTGTATGAAAATGCATTTTTGGGTATCACAATTGATCATAAACTCAACTGGAAATCACACATAAATATCTTGCAAACAAAAATATCCAAAGCAATTGCCATAATATATAAAATGAAATATTTCTTGAATAAAAATTCACTATATATTCTGTACTGCTCCCTCGTGCTTCCACACATTAATTACTGTGTGGAGGTATGGGGGAACACACATAAAACTAAAATAAATCCGATCTTCCTCTTACAGAAAAAGGCCATAAGAATTGTAAATCAAAAAGACTATTATGAAGCCAAAATGGCTTACTCCTTCACTATTCATTATATGTTTGTTATAGTGAACAATATGAGCAATAACTGGCCATAATTTCAGACACTACACAAAAAAGTGAAAATAAATCATTCAACCAGCAAACCTCAAACGCTCTAATGAGGGCTCTGTGCTGAAACATGTCAGTGTTTTTCTAGTGTGATGTGAGCCAGGTAAACAGGTGAAATGTGAGTATTTTGTCCTGCTTGGCTTGAAAATTTGGGATCACCAAAACAAACCCTGGGGGTGGAGGACTGCCTCTCTGCATGGCTTAAATTTATGGAATAAGTGATTTATTGAGCCTGCTTAGGTTGAGGAATGCAAAGTGTTTAATTAATCAGCCTGCTGGCATAATTAGGTTGCTTACATCTGCATATTTGTTTGGTTATAGCCTGCCTTCTTTCACTAAAACTCACCATGCAGAGAACATCTGCATGCAGCATCTTTACACTGCAATGTTTTTCAGTACAACTATTTATTTTATTCTTTTTATGCACCACCAAGGAGTTGCACGTTACATTTAGTTGTACCAGCATCATGACAATGGACACCTATAATAAATAAGCTTTTATTTCCTTTCAGTGTCCGATTTTACAATAGGTCAGTGCCGGCTAAAAGGTCACTGTTACCCCCTATGTTCTTGCCACGGAATATTTTATTTATTACATCCAAAAAAGCCTCACTTTGTAGATGTTAGTTATGACTGTGAGCCAAAATAAACGTACCTACTAGAATAAATAAATAAATAAGTAAATACATAAATAAAAACACTTCAATCACTGGCCATCTGTCCCAATTTCTCTGCGTAGGTTACACAGCAGCTCATTTTTCCACAGGCTGCGGATGCGCTTCAGTTTCAAAAAGATTGTGTTTTGTTTTGTTTTTTGTTCTTTGTTTTGAGAAAGATCGACGTGCAAGGTCACATTTACTCAGGAATACAAAGCGTCCTAGTGGCAATGTGTTGCAAAAAATAATGCGTTATAGTCACCGGACTGCGTTACTGGTGAGTAACGAGAAGTAACTAGCGGTGTACACTGACTCACTTCAATTTCTCCATGTTGATGAATTTCCCCGCTTTGGTTTTTATTGAGCGAAATAACGGTGGACTCCCCCCGCTCACTCACAGGAAGTCAGTCACTCGTTTTGAAATGAGCAACGACAGGTTGACTACTTTTCATGACTGGATTTCGTTACTGATTCGCTGTGGACAGCGTGTGGGTTTATCACGGCTGCGCGGAGAAGGATGCTCTGTTCTCCCGGCTCCCCACGCCTGCCGGTGCAGAGCGAGATGCGCATGTGACGACTGGAACAAACGCAGGACCCGGTTTCTCTCTCCCTCTCTCTCTCGGTGCCATAAAGACACCGAGATCTGTCCTTCAGGCGACATTTATATGTCTGATCAGGCCTGAATACACCAAGTCGGCTCGGATTTACCAGCAACGAGGTGAGCGTGTGTGTTTGTGTGCACGCGTGCGTGTGTGTGTGTATGTGAGAGAGAGAGAGAGAGAGAGAGAGAGAGAGAGAGAGAGAGAGAGAGAGAGAGAGAGAGAGAGAGAGAGAGTAAGAGAACACTGCACTTTGGTATATCTAAACTGCCTCATGACTTCTATATACCTCCACTTAGGCCAGCAAAGTATGTAATTTATGGTAGTTTCATTTTCAAGTAGCTCTGTTTTATAAGCCATTATCACAGCT
>OMLB01023329.1:14205-29412 GCA_900302555.1 Myripristis jacobus
AGAGAGGGGTTGACTTTTGTTATCTCACGCAAGACCCTGGTTGGTAGCAGAGGTCCTCCCACCGGTGTCTGCCTATTTAAATGGTTAGAGCCGCCGCCGTGGGCCGCTAGAAGAGGGAGCGACTGGGAGATAGAGAGATAAATCCCACCGCGGTAAGAGACCCTGTTCTTCCCTGAGTGGTGCTGATGGCTGTGAGTGTGTTTGACCTAAATTATGCAATGACGGTGACATCGCGGCTGATCGCATGTGCTCCTTGTGTCTTGGATGCAGTCTATCGCCAACACCGCCGCACGTAGTAAGGAGAGTCGTGGGGACATCGCTCACAACATTTTAGTTTCTCCAGCGGGCTGTGTTTCAGTGACATCATTCTCCTGGACTAAAAAAAGATAACCTACCTGTCTTGGTTTGGGTTGAATTTAGCCTAATTTTGAAAATGACGCGCATGCAAGTTGAAAAGGCCTATATAATCCATATTCACCTACCAAACAGGCCAGGTAATTAGGTCAGAAAAATAACCAATCTTTACTGGCGCGCAGTAATTTTGTGCATCGGTGAAGTAGGCTCGTGTTAAGTGTATAAGTTTATTGATTTATGTGCATTTATTTTCATTACATTATCCTTGGGTACGCCGAACATGAAACAAGAGCAAATTACCAATTTAAGCTATTTGTTTCATGTCGATTATTTTCCAAAGGGCCACACTGCCGTGTCCACTATTGTACACCATGTTCTAGAAAGTATCCTGCGTCCTCTACACAGATGCGTGCAGCGCACACATGTAGGCCATGCATGTGGAAAATCAACAGTGCAACAAACCAAATACAAAGTTATACTGTCGATGTACCGTTTTTCGGTTTAGCCACCTCAGGTCAAATCAAGAGTTAATCAGATTTAGAAAGGGACACGGTTTGGATTTACAGCATTTCACAGCAGCTCTGTCCACGTCTCTTTTAATTTGGATGTTGTGCATTTTTATGGTGTTTTTATTATTTAAATTCAGCGCCAAATATATACACAAAAAAAAAACACGAACATGTATCCTCATTATGTATTTGTGTTGGTATATCATTAACATTTAGAGACTACAAAGTTGTACTCTAACAGGTGTAAATAGTTCATGCAAGCCAGGGGTTTACAGTATTGCCTCTTTGATGTAACAGTCCTAATTAGGCCGGCAGATTAGAGTTGGAAAAACTAGGTTTGCAAGTTCAGAGGCCTGGATAACAACTCCAGCCAGCCCCACTGGTGCCCCACACTTCCAGATACAGTAGATTTATAAGCCAACGGCTGCCAAGTGCTTTCATGTCAAGGACATCCAAATAGACACACACATTATTCCATGGATGCCTGTTCTCTCTTAGGTTACCTGTGAGAGTTTTTTATTACTGATTTAGAACTGAATTGTCTACCTGTTGTACACTGTAATGCAAAGATAACAGTGGTCCAAGCTAAAATTTGGGATAATTTCCAGTCAGTTGCAATGAAATTAAACAAATTGCTGGAGACCCATTTTAATAGCCACTACTCAAACTCTAAGGTTAAAACTGTAAAGTTACAAAAAAATCCCCTACTAGTGCTCTTTTCAGCGTGCCCTCTGACCCCCTCCACTCCTTTTTCTTTAACTTTCAAAGACTATCAGTGCCGTTAAGTTTGTTAAATTGAGCGGTGGCGTGGAATTACCAGTTTCAACCAGCCAACTGGGGGCAAAACACTCTCCAAAGAGGGAAGGCAATGTGTGGAATCCCAGTCCTTTCACTGAGAACGATAAACAGCCCTCTGACCAAAGAAAACCAGTTGGCGCACAGACCCAGGTCAGACAAGGGGAGGGAAGAACAGAGGGATGAAGTGAAACGAGACAGGCTGTGTTGGCACCAGGGGGACATGGAGGTTAAGGGGAGTCAGGCAGAGTTTGGGGTGTACGATGATCATGGCAGGGGCAGTGTTTGGGTTAGTGTGAAAGTGTGGCAAGTGGGCACTGTTGTTGGGGTTGTTGTTGCATGTGGGTAATGTTTTGGCGGGATTGTGTGTTTGTGTGTGTGTATGTGTATGTGGTGGTGGGAGTGGGGGGTGGCTGGTGGGTATGAGAGGGAGGAGCACTGATGGTCTGGCCTGTCAGCATGCCAGGACCACATTCCCATCCTGCCGCTGTTGAAAAGGGCGGTAAAGACATAAACAGGCCCAGCAGGATTAGGGTCCACTCGGAGGAGTGATCAGGGGGGATTTGCCGCCCGGCGGGCACACAATGGCACTGTCGCATAACACACAAACACACACTACACATGGTCAATGGCAACGTTTCACAACAGACCTGAGCCTATATAAATCTGATTAGAACTCCCTTTTGTTTGGGAAGCGACACCAGAGTTAACAGAGGCTAGCCTAGCCGCAGGGTATGTTTGATATAGGACAAGGGGTGTGTGGAGGCAGGCGGGACAGCACAGAGAAAGGCTGGGGGCACGTTGTGTTGTGGCGGGGTGTGTGCACGTGTGAAGCCCAGACAGAGGGGGAGGGTCGTGGCTGTATGTGGAAGAGGGGAGCACAATAACAGGATGAATAAAGGTTTCTTTATTCACTGTGTTTGTGGGTCAGCTGATGATGGTGGATGGAGACTGCACTAGGACCTAAGCTAACATAAAACAACAACAGAACAACAGACACAAAGAGCAAGCCGGTTTGAACCTGTTGCATCTAATCTGAAAGAGATGTATAGAAGCACTGGGGGGACAAAGCATGATTTAGTGTCCACTTTTTGTTAAAGATGAAATGCACAACTAGGACTGGTTTGAACCATCTTCAGCTTTCTCTCTGTCTCCACCTCAGTGCCGGCTCTGGCCCTGGCTGCAGCCATGCCTCTTTTGGAAGAGACCACCTTGCCCCAAGAGCATCCACCCACCCTGCCTGTGGTCATCATAGGTGAGCGCGTGACCATAACCTCTAACCTTTTAACTTCTTAACTTCCTTTGTGATCCACATGTGGTTGACATGGTCAAATCCGTTATCTATTTTTTATCATTTAACAAATGTATTGGAGGAATGTTGAAGATCTTATATAACCCTAAATAATTACTTACCCCATTCCTGGGTTTGTCTTTAGGCAATGGGCCATCAGGTATTTGTCTATCCTACTTGCTGAGTGGATACAAGCCCTACTTAGACACGGGAACTGTCCACCCAAACCCGATACTGTACCGGAAACTGCAGGAGACCAAGCACCTACCCATCACTGAACAGGTAAAAACACCCAAGCATGCATGCATATGCACACACACCAAAACGGCCATTAAAAGCAAGTCACATCAGTGATTTTTCTGTAGGATCTGGAATATTTGAGCGAGGGTCTGGAGGGGCGGTCCAGGAACCCTGTAGCAGTGCTGTTCGACACTCTACTGCATCCCAATGCTGATTTTGGCTACGAGTTCCCCCCTGTCCTTCAGTGGAGGAGGGACAAGCAGCAGCACATCCCGCATCTTGTGCTGGGTAGAGCAACACCTGGGGGTGCCTGGCATGTAAGATATACCAATCTTTTTAACCCTTCTCACCCTGATCCTCACCATGTTCTATCTGAGTCATTCTGTCCTTGTGGAAATGACAGACTTGAAATTCTCCTCTTCTATGCCCCTCTCTTCTCCTCAGGCAATGCAAGGCTCCATGCTCACTATTAGCCTTGGCATCTGGATGGAGCTTCCTGGGGTTAACTACAGAGACATGACCAAAGGCAAACGCAGGTATTGACAGAGAAGAACATAGAGAAGGGTGACAGCAAAGACTCGAACCTCAGTTTAATTCTCCTCTACTTCTCCTCCTCATCCCCTCTCTCTTCTCTCTAGGGATGTAACCAGTGACAGAGCCACCCCAGAGGAGATCTCATCCTATTATCGTAACTATGTGAAGCTTATGGGTCTCCAAAAGAACTTTGCTGACAACACCTATGTGACCTCCATTCAGAAACTCTACCGGGGGCATGAGGGTGAGGGATTGGAGAATGGGCACAACGATCAAGGAGATGGAGGGGTGGGAGAGGAGGGAAATGTTGTTAAATGTGAAGACAGTGGAGGAGGGGGGGCTCTCTGGGAGGTAAGGGGATATCAACAGGTGCAGAACGACACCCATGTCCCCTTCTCTTTGTTTGCAGAGAATGTAGTTCTGGCCACTGGTGCGTCTGATGCACCGGCTCGACTAGGTGTAGAGGGGGAGGATCTACCATTTGTTTTCCATAGCATCTCAGACCTGGGATTGGCTGTGAGCCGGCATAAACTGGATCCGAACTCTGATCCAGTTTTAATCGTAGGTGCCGGTTTAAGTGCTGCAGATGCGGTTCTGTGTGCTTGCAACAGCAACATTTCCGTGCTGCATGTGTTTCGCAAAAACCTAGATGACCCTGACCTCATCTTCAAACAGCTGCCCAAGACCCTGTACCCTGAATACCACAAAGTCTATAACATGATGTGCTCTCATACCCACACAAACGTGGCTCCCTGCTCAGCTTCTAACAGACCCCAGGCAGTCAGTATTGCCTCCTCAGTCTGTGCCAAGATGTGCTCAAAGCCTCAACATGCCACGGCTAACATGGCCTCTAATGGTGGTCCCACACTGTTCCCTGACTACACCAGTTTCCCTGAACACTGTGTAGTGTCGTTCCAGTCTGACATGAAGTGTCTACTGCAGGGGAACAACTCCCTCAAGGCATTCAAGATCTCCATGGCCCTGGTACTGATCGGGACCAACCCTAACTTATTTTTTCTGAAGGATCAGGGCCAGTACCTGGGTCTAGATCCAGAAAAGCCCATCTCCTGCAAGCAGAATCCCATTGACATCCACCCCTACACATTTGAGTGCACCAAGGAACCAGGTTTGTTTGCCATGGGCCCATTGGTGGGAGACAACTTTGTTCGCTTTTTGAAGGGTGGCGCTTTAGGCATTGCCTCCTGTCTGCTGAAGAGACTCAAGAAGAAAGGGAAGCTCATCACTAACGGAGGCAATAACTTCATTTGAAAAAGATGAAGTGATGAAGAGGAAAATAAGGAGTTCATGTCAGCTGCCGTATTATGTTGGCTGGAGAACATGCATTTCAAGAGCTTTTACCAATAGATATAGAAGGTAAATGAGTAAAAAGTTTTTAATCTTTTCATCGTGTATGCAGTGTTTTCTCATCAAACTAAGGCGCTTTTCCTTTTTTTTTTTTTTTTTTTTTACACAATTTTTTAAGAGACCAAAAACACAATGGATGTACGTGACTTAGTTTCATAAGAAACAAAAGACAGCATTCAAGAGTCTTGTCTGACTTCATCAGAAGTCGCCAGAAGTGCAAGATGCAGTGCCAATGTTCTGTCGTCAAAATATCTGTAACCTCTCCATTACATGGACCTAATTTTTTCAGGGTTATTTATTTGTTCACCATGTGTCTTTCAATACAAGCCAAGTCTCACATCTACTACCAACACTTAACTGGTCTTTGCATCACACTTCAGTCCATTTTCAAGCTCAGTCTGCAGGAGAAAGAGCGCACATGAGCCACTCAACTGAATTTCAGTGCTTCTTCTGAAGAATTTGGTATCCTATTGCTTCAGTTCTGTCAGCGATGGACATGAGCAGAAGAATCTGTGGTCTCAAACCATTATCATCTCAACACTAAACAACACAGCCTCAAGTAGCAGCTGTCAGTATGGGATCCATTGAAGACTTCAAAGAGGATGTGACTCAACAAGTTTGTGGCTAAACTTCTATGTTCCTGATAATTCTGAGCCTAAACCCACATGCTTTGCTTTTTGCATCTCAGATGGTCCTTCCTTTAGCTGCTAACGTAGTAGGAGCCATATCCTTAAAAAAAAAAAGAAAGAAAGAAAAAAAAAGGTAGAAATCGCTTAAAATTTTTTTGACCTGGTACTTTGGTTACAATGCTACTTAAAGGCTTTCTATGCAAATACCTTGACTTGCAGCCTGAATGTATTCTGTGTGTCAAGTTTGGATTCAACTGACCTGGCATAAGAAATGGTCATTAACTTTTGCCTTGGTAGATAGCTGCCAGATATATAATGACTATAATATCGTGTACAGTCATATTAATCTTTGAGAATCTAGAAATTCTCAATGCCACAAACATAAACGAGTACACATTTTCTGGTCTGTGCACAGCTTATGCCAGTTCATCTGAACCCAAATCCATATAGGTACACATGATGAGGTGGAGCTTAAAAATAAACAAGAAAAGAAAAACATATTTGGAGGATACCTACCGTACTTGTCTTCAGCTTGTAGATTACCATCCATATCATGTATTTTTATATTGTTGGTGAGCCAAATCTAAGCATCTACTTTGTATTTTTTTCAGCCTGTCATGATGCTAGACATTGAAATCTTTACATACTTTAGCTGTCTCTGCAAAGGCTAACAGGTTTAAGCTCTACCCTCCAACCACCCAGATGGCCTGTGTGTTTCTCTACAATTCCTGTGGCTGGTTACAGCTTGAGAGGAAACAGCCACTTATCTTCTCATGTGCCAGATGCCAATTAACTGTCGCAAGGAGTGATGATTGGGAACTGTACTCTGAGTCTTCTTTCCTTCTTTCTTTCTTTTTGTCATTTATTCACCGTTTACAAAGAGCATGTTCCCATATGCAGAACTTGTGTGTATGACACTCATGCACAACTCATGATTTTTGTATTGTGATGTGAAACTTAACTGATCCCTGTGCAGGGACTTTCTCTTATTGCTTGCCCCTCTCATGGGGAGATCAGAGCACCAGGTCAGATCAGTACCCCTGGAACTGGTAGGGATTCAGTGTTTTTCCCAGGGACACTTCAGTAAAGCGGATGCTTGCTGACACAGGGGTCTAAACCCCAATTTTCTGGCTGAAGGCCAATCACCCTACTCCCTATGCCACCCTGTTGCCCCAAATGGAAAAAGACTATTGTTGCTACAAAATCATGCTGAAGCCTAGGACAACTTTAAACTCATACTTAGCACTTGCTGTGGGTATAAAGGGGCAAAGTGGGCTTCAAATATCTGTACATATAAGTTTTGGCATGGTTATTACTTCTCTGGTTAGTTTGAGATCTGTGCAAGTGCCTAATGGGTTGGTTTAGTGGAGATAAGCAAGAAATGGTAACACTTGAATCCCTCTCTTCTTCCCAGGTTTACCAGTTTCTAGTACAGCTAAAACCAGGGAATGCATTTGGTTATTATTTCAAAACCATGAAATGGCTGCTTTGTGCACGTAGAGTTTGACTCCACTCTCTTGTACAATTGAAAGGGGTTTTTAATGTTTTGTATGCTGTATTTTTTATTGACAAATAAAAACTTTTAGAAAAATCTCTGAACATGAAACATATTTTCTTACATTGCTTGCTGTCAATGTCTTAATTAGTGAAGAAAAAAAAACAAACAAACACATTTCTGCCACATATTCTTAACAGCAACAGAGAGAAGAGAGGAAGATAAACATTTGTCAGTGGTTAATGTTTCCAGTTATCTGATTGACAATGATTAAATCAAAACTGCATTAATTTGCATTACAACTGAAATTTATTCAATGGGAGTTCTATTAACTGGTGGTCTGGAGTCATTTTAAAGCGTGTAGATGGAGTCTCACATACTTCATGTGCCTTTAAAACAATTTCCCTCTGCAGGACCTCAAACAGGTGTTTCATCTTCTCTTGGTCAGTTTGGTGGGTTGGTACCTAAACACACACACACACACACACACACACACGCACACACACGCACACACACGCACACACACGCACACACAACAGTTTAACTCAGGAGAGTGTGTTGAGATACTTAGGTCTGATGTTGGGCTTTTAACATTCCTGGTGGATCATTCCTCAATGTCCTTGGTGGCATTTTGAACAAACATTAAAAATAGCCCAAATTAAGTGTTATAAAAAGCGGACAGTGTTTGAACAGCTCAAACCAAACATCCTTCCTATAAAACACGTCTGGAAGCCCCGTTTAGACCTACCCAAAAAATAAAGGACTGTTTTCTTAGCAGCAGAGTCTGTTCCCTGGCTACGCATGACTGACTGAGCATGATGACTCAGTGATCAAACAGCTCAGCCTTGACATACACACACACACACACACACACACAAAATCAATCTCACACCATCTCTTTTCTGCTTAGCCAAAGAAAACACAGCAGCCTCAGCGCCAGCTTACATCACCTGTTACCCTGGCAACCGCTCATACCGCTGTGATGGAGGAATTGCTAAGTTCTGATTGGTTAAACACTCAACAAGCTATAGTGGCCCCAAATGCCCAGCTCTAATGCCCCCTGGACACATAAAACTGATGTCGGGTACTGTACCACCACAGAACCTCTAATAATAAGGGGCTACATAAAAATCAAACCCAGTTCCTCACCTGAAAAGGTCATCTCCTATACTCTCCTCATGCTTGATTTGACGCGCCTCCTGAAAGAAAAATAACACATCGATTTTGATTGAGTTTGAATGCTGGGGTAAAAACACACACAAGGGAGGTGGTGGCGTGCGTGTGTGCGTATGTGTGTGTGTGTGTGGTGGGTACCTCAGCTGCGTCCCTCAGCCATTCATCCAGTTCAGAGTTCTTCCCTCTGTTGTGAACCAGCAGATCAGAAGCTCCAATGATGTGGGGTGAAGCTCCTGCACCCGGCACTGGGACCTGCCACGTACACATGAGGGAATGCATATGAAAAAAAAATGCAAAAGATAAATGAGGCAAACTTTTTGAGTTTCTTCTGTTGTTTTTGGTGAGGTTGGAGAGGCAGGGGCTGACTTGATGGAGTGAAAGAATGTTGGATTTTTAGTGTCCCAGCTGATGGAAATTTTAATTTCCAAAATTCCAATTCCAAAAAAAAAATCATTATTTAGAACATTTTATTCCTCCAAATAATCAAGAAGCTTGGTCAAATGATGTTCAACTGAACAGTTCACCCAAAATAAAAATTTAAAAAATTAACCATATCTATCGGCTCAGTATGAACTAGAGGTGGACAGACACAGTCTGTCAGCAAGAAATAGTTCCCTGTGAATCTCTTTACCCTCGAGGGTTGTGGATTATACAGAACATACATGTACTTGTTTTTAGAAAGAGCTGTTGCTGTTGAGCCCCACTGTATTGAGGTGCGACAGACTGGAAACCTCACCAAATCACACAAAACATCTGGATGGATACAGTGCACTGGGGGTCAGCCTCCCACTTGTGCACTTCTATCTTTTGGGTGAATTGTTCCTTTAGTGTGACATATGGTACACCTTAGCCTGACCTTGCGGAAGCATTTGAAGTTCTTTGCGTAGCTGTTGCCCTGCCTCTGCTGAGGTTTGGCTGTGGGAGCTGCTGTCACAGTGAGAGACTTGAACTCCACCAACACCAGCTTTTTAGGAAGGTCCTCATCGGTTTCAGACACCTGCAAAACCACACAAAAGAAGCTGGACTGCTGTCTAACAGAGAGGCTATACTCTGTCAGGCTCATAATAATTTTGCATTTTTGTTAGGGCATTTATTTTGGGAGGGATAATAAGGATCAAATATGAAAACAACACATGCACACAAAGAGAGATGAGGAAAGAGAGTCTAGGGCCCCAGCTCTCATACATGGATAACGAACAGCTGCAACAATTAGGCAAATAATCAATTAGTTGCCAAATATTAAATTACTCGCCAACTGGTTAATAGTTTTGACTCATTTTTAAGAGGAAAATTTCCAAACTCTTTGATTCTAGCTTCTTAAATATGAATATGTTCTGGTTTATTTAGTCCTCTATGACAGCAAACTAAATATCTTTGGGTTGTGGACTACATGACAAATCTCCATCAAGGTAAAATGATCCAGCTCTACATATCTGGCTTCAGAGATCCAATTACAGTCAGATACCTCATAGAAATGTGGTTCATTGTATCAGTTTCAGTCTTACGGATATATCAAGCTACCGGTTTCATTTTTTACATTTCTATTTGAAACTATATTCATATGGATAAAAACCTATGTCATTTTTTCCAGTGTTAATATTTAGTGTATATGCTTAGCTCTTTGTGGAACTATATGAATACACCTGCATTTCTCACCAAGGGCTCTCAGTGTCGTCTTCTAAAAGGTTGTCAATTTTTAATAACTGCGTCATGGGCAGCAGCCTTGTCTGGAAATTAGCTCACAAATAAGGTTGAAAAATTCCCAGTCATAATCCAGCCAACTCTGCAGCTTTGAGCTTAAGGAGCTGTTGCTGTGGTAACCAGTGAAATTTCAACCCTGTTTTAAGAAAGAGAAAATACCGGTCTTAAGTCAAATTGTCAACAAACACATCCTGCTTGCTCGGTTACCCACGTGCAATATACAGAGACCTGGTTTTCATGTGACTGTATCCTCCACCCTGAATGCTGTGCAATGCAGCATCTTGAGCCCGACTCAGACAAAACGTTTTTAAACTTCACATATCTCCAGCAGTGCCTCATTCTTCACGCTGGTCTCTTAATAGTGCTTTTCCAAAGAGAGAAAGGAAAGGGAGTGAAACAAAGAGCCTATTGATGGGACTTACTGGGTATTCCTGTTTGACTGTGGTGGGCTTCAGAGGGGTCTCCTGCTCTCTTTTGTATTGGCACAGATCTCCATTGAGTGGTTCTGGATCCTACAACAATACAAAGAGTGGTTTATACAATAATAGTTCAACCAATTTTAAAAGAATTAACACATTCCTGTATGCTGAGGATTTTTCTAAAAGACAAAAGTACACTAGCAAACAGTACTGCCATAAAGTAACAACCCTCACCACAAGCGCAGACATCTCCTCATCTTTAACATGTTGTGATGACGGACTTCCATTGGCTGGCAGCTCAGCCTCTGGAGGTTCAGGCATCTGATTAGTTGGTCTCTTTTCTGAAGGATGCAGATGCTGTCTCTTGATGGAAGAGAGATCTTCTTCAACTTCTAGGCTCTGGTTTATATTGGATACTGACTTTTTTTCCGTGCCCCTATATGGCTTTTGTTTGGCTTTGCCATTCTCTTCCAAGTTGACCCGCTGTCTCTTACTTGTAGATGGAGTTTCCACAGCATCTAAGGCCTGTTTCTGTTTGGCTGAGCCAGGTTCTGCTGGTTGTGTTTGCCAGCCCTGATCGTCAGAGGTCTGGTCATCTAAATAATCCATATCCATAGACATTATGGACTCCAGCTCCTCCATCCGGATCTCTGCTTCCATCTCCTTCCTCTTTCTACCCTGTGGTCCCTGCTGGGCAAGGTGGGATACCTTGTTTGACAGAGTGTCAGACTGTCTTGTGAACAGATCAGCTCCTGAGCTCCTGACCTCCTGAGTCTGGGCCGTAGCTGCAGGAAATGTGTCTGAATGTGAGGGCTTTTGTTTGGAGGTGGGTGAGCTGGTCGATGAATATCGGTCGGTGAATGATGCTGGAACAGTCCGCTTCGGCTCTGACATGTCAGCAGAGAGCTCATCCTCCAAAGGCCTTGATGACATGGTGGTAGGAGAAGGAGAGATGGGTTACAGAGACTCTCAACCAAAGCCTATACACATAGAAAGCCAAGTCACAGCCATTAAAGGATAGGTTCAGGTTTTTTTAAGTCTATTCCCTTGATTCCAGTCACAGGCAATGGACCATTTTCACCTTGATCCGGCCAAACTTCCAATTGTATGGCGGAAGGATACCTCCATGTAAGCTCCAATTAGGCTTGGTGGCTTGTTGTTGAGGAAGTTATCCTAACAAAGAGGGAATTTAGCAACAGTGACCACCAACTACTGCTCAGTTTTGTAAAGTGAACCTTTTGTAGCACCATATCATATTATAGTGGGTTTTGCACTGAAGATGGTCAACAAGTTTTGGCCTCATAGACTTGAATTGAGCTGCACTGCACTGAATGGATCAAGGCGAAAATTTTACTTGCTCAACGTTGTCCATGGCTGGAATAAAGGGAATAGAAAAAAACATATATTTTGCCCTCAAGCTAACATGAAATAATTGCTTGTAAAATTATGGCAATTTCAGAAGATTTCCACTAGCACTGAGCCTATGTGATGCTGACTGGTTCATCACCAGAGGGAGAAAAAAATCTTCAGTACTTCCAGATTTCATTCGTCTGAGCACATAGAAATATTCATCTGCTCATTTTAAAATTATTATAAATTAGAGGGGTGATTTTATGGAAAAGTCCAGTTGACCACGGGTCATTATACTCTTTTCTAAAGTTACATTATATCCTTTAAGAACTCAAGTGTAGATATTTACCTTTTTTTGTTAACTGGTTGAAAAAAACTAGTGAGAGAGGACTGTTTCTGTGGGGAAGCTTGTGCAGGGACTTTTGGTTTCTGAGGGGACTGCCTCTGTGGGAATGTCCTCATGCCACCATTAACCGCAGGAAGGGATGGTTTTGAAGAAGCATAAGTATCCCTTCCACCTGGAATTGCAAACACGTTGATTTTAATGTGTAAATTTGCCATGAGTCTTGCCCAAAGGAGTCATAGCTCCTGTAAATCTTCAATAATCGACAGTCCTACCTGTAAATGCTAGGTCACCCTGAGGTACATTTAAAAGACAGCTGAGTGTAATGAATGCATCCAGATACATGCAGGCTGCTACCTTGTATTTTTGACTCAGGTTTCTTCCACTCTGAGCCTGTTTTCTCCACATTGCTGACTGATAATCTCACTGTATCAGTGACAGAGCCTGTGATAGCCATCTCCTGAACTAAGGATTTGGGCTGGCCGAGTTGACTGGTGTTCCGGTTTTGGCTCTTCTCGGGTGTCTCACCTACTGTTGTCACACCCATTACCTCACTCGGTGTCTCCATCCTGACATAGAAAAAATGACACATATCAAGACACACTTCTTGGAAAAGAAACAGGTGTCACAAAGACTCCACGACTGTAAATGCAACATCAGATGGATTGTATCTGTGTGCATGGATCTGTACCGTTGAGATGTCTCTGTGTTAACTGCATAAGCTGTGATGTTTTGAGATGCTGCCGGCAGTACAGTCTCATCCACCGTTGCATTCTGTGAAAGTGTAGCACTTGGAATGCTGGGTTTCATTTTTTGTACTGACTCTGCAAAAACAAAGAAAAAAAAACATTAATACAAAAGAATAATAATATAAGGAACACAACAACCATGGCTGTAATTTGTCAGCGTCACCCACCTGGATCTGTTGCTGGACTGGATGGATTGCAATGCTTGTCACAGGACGCGTAGATGGCAGCCAGTCCAATTTCAGACTCTGTGATGAGTCGAAGGCCTTTTCTGTATCAGTGGGAAGAATATGTTACATGGGTTACTAACTTATCGTGGTAAACTCTTATAACTGTTTTTCTACAGAAGAGCAGGTGTTTCTGCATACTCTTGTACTATCTTCTTCACAGAGTTTGCCCACTCTGTGGTGGAGGAGGGGAGCAGTGTTTGGGTGTTGCCCGTTGCTATGTCAACCACGCAGCTTTGTGGAGACTGAAGCAGGCCCTGGGGCTGCGAGCCCTCCTCCAGCAGCTGGCTCCTGCCACCTCCAAAACTCACTGCTGCACTCAGGCGCTTTAGCTGCCAACAAGAAAGGAGCACGATTACACAACCATAACATGAGTGTGCACTGTAGGTCAGAAAGATAGAGACAGAGAAAGAGACAGGGAGGGATACAGAAAGACAGTGTGTCTGCTGACAACATAATTCTTACATGAATTTGCCCTCATTTAGTTGTGTCCTAGTTCAAGCTGAGGGCTCTCCCTCCGAGCCAGATGATGATCAGGGGGCAATCACAGGGTCATAAGCCCTAATGAAAGGCTCAAGACTGTACGTGATTCATAAATATTTCAACTATTATGAAAGCAGGCGATGCAAGGAATATTCTATAATGCTGCTTTGTGTGGCACAGTAAAGACTACTTTGTTGTACTTGTCCCTGCAAACCAACAAGAAAAATGCAGAGGCATTCTTCTCCACAACGTGACAAGTATATGGTGGAGAAACATGACCGGCATATTCTATTTCTAGTGCTTCTTTGAAAGAACGCCCAAAACCTAAATATCTATAGTCAAGAAATTTCCACAGTTTTTCATAACCTGCATTTTTACCAGTCTTGCACATCAATGCAAGCCTGTAAAATTACAAAGGAAGTCTAAGGGGTTTTACAAAACATTTCCTTACTTCTTAAGTCTAGTAAACAATCAACCAAAGGACTAAAGGTTTTTTAATTTCTTTATGTATCTTTTCATGACGAATACCTCAGACTGGCTTTCTTTGCTGACGCTTTACTCTGACACCAAAGAGCAAATGAAGACATGAAGGGACACCTTAAAACAGCAGCCATTATCTCATATGGCGGAAAAGGTATTGTTCATTTACTTATTGTTCATCGTTGTGTAACTGAGTTTTAATTGTGGGAACAGTAGCACCCATTAAGAGATGTTACAGAAAAAAAACAAGCACATTTGAAGTCCCGAGTCTCACTGAGCCTCCCAGCGCTGTCTACTGCAGGGATGGGCAAAGATGGAGGACTGAGAGTATTCAGGTTTTCACTCCAACCAAACACAACAGCAGGTGAATCCACAGATGTGCACATTTTCAATCAGAGAGGAAGCACGACATCGTCTCTGATCTGCTGTCTGACAGCTGACGACCAGATGATGATTCTGATTACGATGTGATCATCCGACTTGCCATCATTTCCTGAACTCATGATTGAATAATAAACAGGCTGATAATGATGACTATAACAAGGGTTTATTTCTTCATTCTGGAACAGATGGCCTCTACACCTCCAAATTATTTTCTCATCAAATTCACACACTTATCATGAGTGGCCCAAGTTTGTAATCCTAAATCAGGAGCTTCACAAACAATAGCAACACAACATTATCTCCTATAAATAAGACTCAAGCCATTACCCATTATTTTAAAAAAGCACAAAAGTGAGGAGAGGAGCACACAAACCTGCTTGGCACTGAGGAAGAGGAAGGTTTTCCCTGCAAAGAGACGTTTGCGCGCTGGAATCGCTCCAAGGTCCACTTCCTCCCTATTTAGGCTGGGCTCATCGATCACTGGGATGAAACTTAAAACATTGAACAGCAGAGATGAGACGTGCTGTATATGGCTGAGTGCATCATCTCATGTTCACTTAAGCCCCAGTGGGGATGTGTGTGTGTGTGTGTGTGTGTGTGTGTGTGTGTGTGTGTGTGTGTGTGTGTGTGTGTGTGTGTGTGTGTGTGTGTGTGACTCACTCGGTGACATGTAATCTAATTTTCTC
>OMLB01023331.1:4527-18881 GCA_900302555.1 Myripristis jacobus
TATCACCAATAACTTTGGAACTGATTTGACAGATACTTTCAAGTTTTTAAAACAAAATTTTAATTTATGCCTGAATATGAGACAAAATGCCGTCAGATGGACATTGAAATTTCCCTCGTACTATCTGTTTGAGTAAATAAGTGCTGTCTCTTATGAATAGAAAATGAATGTGTTTTCTTGTGTTTTTATGCTAGAGTGATATAAAAAAAAAAAACAAAAAAAAAACAACCCAAAGACAGATCAATTAAGGACTCAAACTTCAGCAGCAGAAACTACAGAGGAGATAACCAATGGGTCGAATAAAAGAGAGAGATGTGAAACAGACAGGCACTGTCTCTATAGCTGATATACCGAAAAATGATTTATCATTTGACTGGTGATGTGGTCTCTGAACTTCCTCTATTCCCCGGCAGGTTTGATTAGAGAAGCTATGAAATAACGTGTTCAGTGTTGGACTGCCAACGTTAAGTTAAGGCAACAGTTACATCACATACATTTACAGTGAGTACACACCACATTTAACAATCCTGGCCATCCAGATCAGTCCCAGCCAGGCTGACTTCCAAACTGGAAGTTCCTGTTTGCAGTTTGTCAGGTTCATGGTAGTATGTAGTAAGGCAGTATTTGTTGCATGCATGCTAACATGAAACTGACCTTTAGTGTGCTGCAGCAGTCTCTGAAACAGCACTGGGTACTTTGTTATCCTTTGGGTCACCAGCAAGATGCACTCTGGGATACCAAGCCTCCGCACGATGGTGCTGCTCATCTTTTTCTGGGGGATGAAACGAGAAGTCATTTTGGTGAAATTACAAGAGTCATTTGCTGTACATGTCAAGACTCATTTGTTGTATAACAAATTAGCAATAATACTGAACAGGGTGTTATTTTTACTATGATTATGGATGTGCAATGCTGGCAGCAATGGAGCGTCCATAATCATGGTAAAAAATCTCTTCAAAGGGTATTGTGGGATTTATACAACAGTTTGCAACACAAATGTGCTGGCTGAAATGGCCAAATAGTTTTCATACAAACAAAAACAGTATGAAGTGAGAGAGGCAAAACAAAGGTCATCAACTTGCTTCTTAGTTATAACAAGAGTTGTCATAGAATGCCATTCCCATAAAAAATATTTACGATAAGACATTCTATGGAAAATCACAGAGATACATCTTTTTGCAAGATACATTATGATTTTTACGGCTTGATAAAAGTCCACCAATGTAGAAGTCCAAATTTGAACTTTGACCCCCAAAACTGAATTGTTTGGCTCTCTACTGAACAATCATTAGTTACTCAGACTCATCCGATGACTCTGTGGTCAAGAAAAAAGAGTTTTGTGTTACAGTAAGTGGATCTATGGTTGGACCTTTAAGAAAGAATTACCTTCAGCACCAGTAACTGAAAAATGCAGGATGAAGTTTCTGTTTGGCTGACACATTTATCCCTATGTACAGCACTAATGCAGCACAGAGACAGGATAAATACATGATGGGGGACTTCCACAAAGGACCCCACTATATGATCCTCAGCTGAAGTGAAGGTCTTACTTTGATGAAAGCCTTGAAGCGTTTTTCTTTGGTCAGGAGCTCCTTGTAGAAGTGGACAGCTTCGTTGTGGCGGCTGCAGAACCTGCCATACACCCTCTTCATGCTCTCAGCATTGGACCCTGAGAACTGAACCAAGATTTGACAGGCAAGAATAAACAAACTAGCCACCAATAGGCTATAGCATAACTAAATAAATACATACATACATATATTAATTAATTAATTAATTAATTCAAAAATCCAAATAAAACTGAGTACCAAACGAGTAAATGGAAGTGATTGGGTGTAACACTGTCAAGTGTTTGTTATTCTGTATAATTCAAGGCACTGACCCCTCCCCTAGCCTATAACTTTGTGGATCAAATGTGTATCTATGCTTTCTTTTCTTTTCTTTTCTTTTTTTTAGACATGAACACCCACAAGGAAATACTGCATACAATTGTGTTGTATCCCAATATTCCAGTTACTGTTTGCAAGTCAAGTTTCCACTATCTGTCCTTGGAGCAAGATAAGTGAAGGCTAGGTGTTCCTGCTCTGCGACATTTGCACTGTTGGTAATTGGGAACAAAACCAGGATAAGGATCCCTGATGCATCTTTAAGTTGCAAAAACCTGTATGCAGCAGGTCCATGAAGTGTATCTACTAAAACTCTTAGGATTAAAAGTGCTGACAATAGTTTTCTCATAGCTGAGGGCGGTTCCCCATTAGAGGGATTGTTAAACTGGAAAATGATTTTGGACAGTTCACAAGATGATTTATGGATTATTTTTCTAATGCACATTTTTATGAAGAAAATATAAAGTCTTCTTTTTAATCTTTTTGACAAATGACTTGTGAAACAGTTGGTCTCTAAGGTTCCAACAATAATCAGTCAAGTAAAATAACCTAAAGAGTGAAAATTAAATTCACTGTTGCATATTGGGATTTCAGGCCTGAGACTTCATCATAGCAGCCCTCCCCTTCTCTCACCTGGCTGACCAGGATGTCTCCTATCCTATTAATGATGAAGCCTCCCTCCAAGCATCCTCCTTCCAGCTGGCTCTCCCTTTTCCTCTCCAGGAGGCGCAGGAGGTGCTGGGTGTGGATCTCCAAGAGCTCATCCAGAACAGGGAAAAGCCTCTCCAACGTCTGCGCCTCCAGCTGAACTTCTTTCTGCAGGCCTTTGCTGTAGACCTCCGACATGATGCGTAACGTCCGGATGTGGTGCATCTCTGTCTGCATCAGCTCTGCAGGACAGAGTGATCCAGAGTCAAAGACTGACATCACAAATATGACATTTATTGGAGGCTTTAATCCAAGGTGCTTGAATAGGCGGTTCTCGTGGGACTAACTCCAACGTTTTCATTAAGCCAAATTTTCACATCAACTAAATTTTTTAATCAGCTGATTGCACTACTTTCAGTTTCATCAATTTGACACTTTCAGCCAGAGAGAAAGAAACTTATCAGTGAGTACACCAGCTGGTGTATTGTTAGACTGGCATGAAAACTTGCAGACCCTTCCATGGAACAGCAGTGGATCCCACTGGCTTAGAGAGAACATTGCATAACATATGATACTGGGTAGAGGCTTTTATCCAGAGTGCTTTACAGTGCCATTTGGGCATATAGTTTGAAAATACATGCCCAACAAATAAAAGGGGGGAATTTGAAGGCAGAATTACCAGTTTCTCTACCAAAAGTAGCTTCCGTAGCTTAGAAGGCAATGCAGCCAAAAGACACGTTGCATTCTGCTTAAAAGTGGCTTGACTGGCATTTTGTCAGTTTGAAAAACTTGCTCTTACTACCACTATTGCTCTCTCTACTTACACATACAACCCATAACTGAATGGAGCAAATTTGTGTTTGTTGTCTTACTGTTGTTGAAATGTACATGCATTCTAAGAAATGTAGGAAATCGGTAACTAAGCTGCAAGATAACAAGGAAGGCTCAGGTAATGCGGGTGCACCAAAAAGCAAAATAAGACAATAAATCACTCCTGGAATGAACATCACAGACAGATCATAACAGTGTAAGCGTATCTAAGAGTGAAAACTCCCTTTATAAGGCCGTTAGCCAAAACGCAGTAATCAATGTTGAGCTCTTTCCTATACTTTTAAGTCACTTACTTAAGTAAACCACAAATACACCCACACTAAGTAGCTGTCCCAAATGCTCTCCTAGAGATACTAGAGACTACAGCTACACAGGAAGATCCTCCAATACTACAGGCAGAGAAAATTAATTATGCTTGTTTACATCAAAGTTGCTAGGTAAACCCTATCTGAAAAGTAATATATCAAGAAATATATGAAAGGGATGAGACATATCTTAAAAAAAAAAAAAATGCTGCTCTTAAGAACTTCCCAAAGCTTCTCGTGCCTTAATAGCACTTTTGTGAATCCAAATCAGTAGAGTGAGTGTAAAGTGCAGTGCTCAGATGTACCGTAGATGACGTCCTGTCTCTTCACCAGTTCTCTATCCAGCTGTTGCAGGTACTGTTGGTCCACACTGAAGCTCCAAGAGTCGGCTTCCAGCTCCTTCACCTCTGCCTCAAACTCCCCCATGAGCTGGCCGTCCATCATCTCGGTCCCTGCACCAACACCACAGCCTGCACTTACATTCCACAGCTCACACTCTGATTTTATATATTATTTCATTTACTTATTGCATTGCTTTGCTGAATACTCAGTTGTAACTGGCAAATGAATTGGTGGTCTAGCATTTTTGAGCTTTGAATTTTGTTGATTTCTAATGAAATTAAGTAGAGACACCCTAAGCCCAAATGACATTACTCCTTGATTATTGCAGGCATACACTTAACTAACCTAAGTTACAAACACAGAAGACTTTTACAGTATTATTTTTAAATTATCCAGGGAACACAGAACCTGCTGGCTGGAAGCTGAATATGAAATCTTTCCAGATTTGGTCACACTGCTAGGGTTGTAGTTTTGCTGAACTATTATTTGCCGGAAGCTCATAAATTAGATTAGCTTGTGATAAAATCATTTTAAATCAATATTTTGCGTCAAATGATTAATATCTTTGGGAAGCAGCCACATAATAAGCTGGATAATGTGCAGGGAACCAGTCATTATTGTATTATTGATTTGTTATCACCCCTTCTAACTATCAGACTGAAGTTTAATTATCCAGAAAATATATCCTACTACCACCCGCCAATTCATTTTCTTCAGCATTAGACCTTATTCTCTTAAACTGAGCTAGGGTAGATGGGAAACTGCAGAGAGGTTGACTTTGTTCTGATGAAAATATTACCACTATTTTAATGAGAAAAGTTGACTTTGTCTGAGTGGGAGTATTTCCACTAGTTTGATTTTATGCAATAAATGATAACAAGATCACAGGAAATCAGCATTGTTTGGCTTCCTGATTATTCAAAGGAAAGGACACTGACTGATTGTGATTTAAGAATGGAAGAGAGAAAAAAAAACTGAAACAGGTATAATGAAAAAACTACAGCTCCCATGGAGTAATAAGTAATATACTTTTTAAATACATAACAAGAAATATACTTACTTTTTTGGAGAAACAAAGTAACACTGACATAACTACAAAATTTTCTGAAAGTGGTTGCTCCCACACAGATCTGGCCCCTATATAGGGGAGGGGCATCCCACCAATAGTGTTCAGTCACACAATCAGATAAGGCACAGTGAAGCTGTTCTTGTGGCCTGTGGTGAGAAAAGCTCTATCAACACACCTCATGTTGGTGTTTCATTTACTTTACCAGTCAGCTGTACATGACAGCTTCATTTCAGCTCCTGACATTAAAGCTGTGGTAAACTATCAGCTCTGAGTTTCAGTCTTAAATCCTGGTTGAACAAACTATGACCCTGTTATGACCCTGTGTGTCTGAGCTAGTGTGACGGTGCAAGGCTGATCCCATTAAAACCCAAGTCATGTCTCTCTGTTTTCCAGTCTAGGAAATGGAGGCTCAGATCACAGCTGGTCCGCAGCTGTCTAAGGCAGTCAAGACACTGGTAGGTATGAGTGTGTGTGTGAGTGTGTGTGTGTGTGTGCGGTGTGTGTGTGAGAGTGTCTATGCATGAGAGAGACAGAGAGAGAGCTGACCTTCATCAGTGAGAGACTCCATGGACTCGGTGACCTGGTTGGTTCTGTTGAGGGAGTCAGTGGACTGGGAGAGGTACCGAAGGCCTTTAATGGGCATGTCGTCAAACACCGGCCTGGATGCAGGGATAATAATGATAATATCTTATCACCAAACTGAGGAGATATAAAGCTGGCTCATTAATTATGTCACCGATCTACATCAGACATAGAATTCATATGAATTAAAAGCACAGACACCTAATGAATGTTTTTAAGTAGTTATCTATACTCATATCCATAAACACCCCATTACTAAGCTGTTTAAAAATGCACTGGTTTTCACAGTAAAATTGCATGCATTTTGGGGCGTATAATCTTGCATATTTTAAACTCAACAATATAATTACCTTAACAACCTTAATGCAAACAGATGAATCTTAAAGGGATGACAAGCTAAAATATGTAATTCTTCATTGAAATGTCAGATTTTAAAATATTTAATGCCATTAAAAGGGTGGCATCATTTCAGTGTAGAAAACACAAAATTGCAAGAATTTTAAGTCTTTTCTAATGCAGAGACAGACATATCAGTTGATTTCTCCTGAGTCAAACCATCAGTTTTACTTGGGATTAAAAACTACTTTCACACATGAGAGTGGAGCCATCCAACAAGGACAGAATCCGAGTTTTTATTTTTTCCCTCCCACCCACATTTGATTGACTCCACTAGCCCTAACAGGCGGTAGTAACAGTATGTGTTAGCTTGTTAGCATGGCATGCCAATAATTATTTTACCAAGCTGACATTATGAAGCTTTAGCGAGTGATTGCATCAGTCGTGGATTATCTCACATGAACTCTACCACTGTAAGCCTCCAAAGTGTAACTTTTTAGCATGTGAGCTCTGCAGCAGTGTTAGCTGTGAAAACAATTGCCAACATTGTTGTATTGCAAGTAAGACCCGGATCTATTTCAGTTCCCACAAACCTTTGCTGGACAGTTGTTGAGTCTTACCAGGGTGGTGAGAATATTGTTACTGTACAAGGAGAACTAAAGCCCACCCAGCCCTGCTGCAAGGTATTACTGCAGAATACACAGCTTGTAAAACTTTTATTACAGTTATTGACTTTTAGGAACTTTCAAATATTGGTGGATGATGAAGACAACACTCAAGAATAAAACTGAAGAAAATCCCTGTTCGCTGTGGCTGTGTTTAACCATCCCTTTCATGGTTTATTTCAGGTACTACAGTAAATAATACTGTTGCCCCTGCAATGCATTATTGAGGTTGTAGCCAAAACCAATAACACAAAAAATACTCGTACTCATGAATATAAAAAAAAAAAAAAAGAAAACAATAAAGAACTACAACAACTATAATAAAGTATAACACATCAAGTTGGAGACCTTTCATGGAAATTAACGTGGATATATGGGGATTAACGATAACTGGAAATTTGCACTATTGCAGGTTAGCCTACAACAGGGAATGTAAATGTAGTTGAAAATAAAAAAAAAATCTTGCAGCATAATCTTGGTTAAAACAACTAGATTAAATGCAAATTCAGTTTAATCTCTACCCTGCACTGTGCATTCCTCAAGGCCATGCAAAGATAATTTCCTGCAAACTATAGCACACAATGTTTTTTGTTGTTCAATGAAAGAATCCATTAAAGTTCTACACATAAATAAATCAAAGTCAAAAATGTAATTTTTAAAAATTTGTATTAGTTTGCACACGTGTCTGCTCATGACAAAACAAAATGTTAATATTTATGTTTGAATATGATACAGTTTGTGTAAGTTACCCCACATCTCCAGTTAATTCCCATTAATTCCCATTTATTCCCATATATCCAAGTTAATTCCCAGGGAAAGCGTGGGAGATATTTTCTTGAGGCATGTAGTTATTCAGACAGTACTCATGATATGTAATCTGAAGATGTCATTTGTTAAATATGACTATGATTATTCTCTAGTTAAGAGTGTAAATTTTAGACACCATTATATAACTCAAATGGTTTCTGTGAATCAGGATTTGTATGGGACGGATGCCGCTCAGGCAGTTTTAATGGTGTAAAAACCTTGTATTAGCTGTGCAAAATGAAAAAAAGCAGGAGGGATCATAGTCGCAGCTCCACTCCAAAAACAATAGCAGGAGTTAATGAACGGTATTAAGGCAAACAGAACACAAACTTGAAGTAGCTTCTCCATGGACCAGCTCGGTTTATTGAACTCAGATTAAGGTGATATAGTAAACCTATTCAACTGAGTTCATTTTGAGTTATTTTATAGAAGCCGTTGGACCAGAAAAATGTGTAAGAGACTCATCTGGCACAAGTAGTTGTTTGACCACATAAATTTCCAACTTGGAATATTTCCAAAATTCCCCAGTTTAACTTCCCATGAAAAGTTTCTGGAAAGTTTAATTGGAAATTAATTGGGAAATTTACCAGAAATGTTCCAGCTCTTTGCAAGACATGGACAAACATAGACACATCCACACACACACCAACTCACCCAGCAATGTTGCTAATAGAGAGACTCTTGGACAGGTTGTTGCCGTGGAAAGGCATGATGCTGGTGTGTCTCCGTGATGATGGTACTGCCAGAGAGGAGTGGTCTTCAGGGGATAAGATGGCTGACCATGGGCGCTCCCTCGTCACAGTGGCTGGACCAAGAGGCAGACAAGCAGACAGTTAGCAGCAGCCTGTACTCTGGTGAGGAAAATGCCCCTGAGGGCCTTTAAAGTGTGAATCGGATTAAAATGACAGGGGATCCAAGAGGGAACCTTGTGGATCCCCTTTATACCCACTCATTTTATGTATACCCTGTTTAAGAGCTATGATGTTTAGAATACTGTCTAGTCTCACATTCCTGTCATTGTTGTGCACTGCATGTAAATATTTATAACATACAGAATTTATTAAATTATTGTCCACCTTTTTCTATATGCTTGCATCTCACATCGCGTTCTATCTAAGTGAGTTCTGCTATTGCCAATAATACTGCTGCTTCTTTTCCCTTTTCCCCCCACATCTTGCTGCTTGATTAAATACTTCTGCATACATACATCTACATAACAGTGTTGTAATTGTTATTTGGGCAGGTTTATGTAACCTCCACTTGTGCTACACTAATTTCAACTTCATTTTTTTTGTACCCTATTTTCTGCTGCAGTGATTCTATTTCCCCATGGGGTTTTGTAAAAGGTTTCCCTTTATCTAATAATATCAAAGGGTTCATGAACCTTGATGGTATTTCCAGGAGGCTCTAACATATGGGGGTTCTTCAACAAATCCTTTTTGACCCCTAAGGTTTATTGACTTCCTTTGGATTGCAGAACAACCCCTAAGGACCCCTTGTTTTTAGAGGACAGGAATGGAAACTAGCCTCTTAGCCAACTCTGGTGCAGTTAGCTGCCAAAACTGAGGAAACACAAACATAAAGGGTCTTAATAGTGTGTTGGTCTACCACAGCTTCACTGTGCCTTGGCACTGATTCTTCACGTGACTGGACTTTATTGGAGGGATGCCACGCCCAAACCATGATGGGATGCCTATTATGTTACGTGATTAATCATCTAAGGGACCAGACAGACCTGCTTTTTGATATACTACTCAAGCATTTCCTTTATTTTGGCAGTTACCAGTGCATTTACACAAAGGGGGATTAACTGAGTAATGCCCCAGTAAAACAAATCTGAATTAGAAACTAGAGTACCTAGGCTGAGATGGAAATTTGTGGTCATGAAGATTATGTGTGAAATCCAGGTTTAGTTTGACACTCACATTTATTCCTCATTGTGACTGTGGGAACGGAGCTTGAATCTGGTACTGCAAACTGCTGTCTGGGGAACTAGCCACAGAAACAGAGAATAACAGCATAAATGAACAGAGCAAGTCAATATCAGCTACAGGGATACAATATCAATACTGGGGCGCTTTGAGGAAATTCTTACCTTCATCTTCACCTTGGCACATGCAGGCAGGCCGTCCCTGCAGCTCTTATGGACACAGGCATTACAGTCTGGAAAAAAAATGGAGCAACAAGAAAGCTCAGTGAAAACTGTGGGGTGGCGGTGGCGGGGGGGGGTTAGAAATACTGACTGGTTTCCAAAGCCGGCCAGGAAACTTCACCAGCCCACTAATGAAAGACAGACTGGAGCTGAGCATGTGATGCAACCAAGGGTAATACTGCTAATGAAAAAAATAGAAAAGATACAGGCTGAGGAACAACACACACACACACATAAAGACACAAACACACACATACACACAAATATGCACATGCATTGCGCGCACAAAAATGAGACTGCATGGGAAAATTTCTTTTACATAAACATTTGGAACACATATAATCATACATTGTGTTCAGTTTGTTTTATAGAAGATCTGTAAAATCTATAATCTTCTCATCTGGTCAAGTGGGGACTCTTGTTTCCCAGTATTATAAAAATGGTCATACTTTGTTTCAATTTCATGCTATCAAATATTTAGCAAAACCAATGGCATATTTAAGGTGGAGATCTGATTTTTACAACAAAAACTTGTGGTTCTATACATATAGCCTACTGTACCATTTGAAAAAAAAATCAAGCAATGAGAAAATGGTGTTATTAGTGGTCGACCAGGAAATACCAATGAGATGAACCACCCTCTCTGGTAATGGTAAAGTGTAGCTTGACAGTAATGCTCCATAACTTCATGTTCATGTTTCAGAGATAGCTGGTTGCTACAATACATTTATTTAATAGTGTGTTTTAGAAATGCATTTTTCCTACAGAAAGAAATGTAAAACATCATGATTTAAAAAAAATCCACAGCTCTCATCATAACATATCCATCCCAACCAATCATTGGGACTGTATTTACATGTTAGACATTTAGCTGATGCCCTTCAGGGGCATCAGCCCAGCAGGACGGTCATGTGTAGCTCAGCAGACAGAACAATACACCACCACTGCCAGGGTTAGGGGTTGTATTCCCACTGGGCCCACCCATGTTAGAAATGTTTGCACTCAAAAGAGCTTTGCATAAAGTCATCCACCAAATAGTACATGGTATGTTAACTATGTTTTGTATATAGGGTTTAAAATGAGCTCCATAGTAAAACTAACTTAAATTCCTCTAATGATTTTCCACTCCTAATTGGTTTTACAAGAATTTTTCCTGCTTTATGTCAGCATCTCACTGACTCCAGCTAATCTCAGACAAAGGATCACTGTATTTGTCTGCTGAATGGACATCAGCCAAACATCTGCTAGTACAAACGCTCCTGAATACACCCTCACAACTGTCTGTGGCTCCAACCATCCGAACCAGACTGACTGTGTGCACAACAAGAGCTGTTTTGCCAGTCTGCGGCCGTGGCAGATTGTCACCAACGAGACGAGGCAGTGAGGAACGCTGTGATCCATCGAAGAGCTGGCTTCTCTCTCTCTCTCTTTCTCTCTCTCTTTTTTTTTTTGGCCTAATGCCAAGGCTTGTGCAATAAACTACATCCTCTTTAGGCCTGCTGCTGCTGCTTCAGTGTAAAACAGCTCAGAACTGTTATGCTGTTGTCTGTAGTGAGACTCCAGTTACACTCTAGGGCCGGGTAGTTTAGTCAGTTTCACTACTTCACACAGAGCGTGAAGCTGCTTCAACAAAGTGTGTATGGTTTACATTCACATTTGCAAGGCAGGCTTGGACTGCTAAAAGCCAAAGACAATGCTTAAAGTAAATAAGGGCTAAAAAAAAATATATATATATACTATATCAAGAGCAGATGCTTCTAAACAAGTCTGGTCCCAAAGTTAATGAATCAATTAACATCCCATCATGCTTTGAGTGCAGTATCCCTCCAGTATAGTTCAGACACTTGAAATATGAAGACACACTTCAGCAGACCTTTGGTGGATCAATGCCCTACTAACAATTTCCATAATTTGGCAATTATGACTAAGTTATGAGGAGTTATGAGTATAAATGTGATTCACTTATCCAGAGCGACCTACAATAAATACTTGATGCTGTGTATCCACAACAAGCCTTTCTTCAAAGAGCTGGCTTCTTTTTTGCTTTATTTTCAGTGTTGCTTGTTCTTGACGATGCTGGGAGCTTAGCACAATTTTAAATTAGAAATTAATTTTTAATTAGATGAATTCCTTTAATAAATGAGCACAACACTTAACAGGATTTCCCTAGTGTTACAGCAACAGGAGCCATGATCAGCGTTTTTCACAAGTAGCATAAAAGAAAGAAAGAAAGAAAGAAAGAAAGAAAGAAAGAAAGAAAGAAAAGGAGTTAGACTTGTGGACTTACGTGTACAGTGGAAGGCTTCCTTAGCGTTCAAAGCCTTGTTGCACTGAGAGCATTGTGTTGCCTGGACAGAGCTGATGGGTGTGAACAAATGACCATTCACTGTCCTCTTGTCCTTCTCCTTGCCCTCTTTGTCTTTTTCCCTTTTCTCCCGATCCTTTTCCTGCAGAAGTGGCAGTAACAGGGGTTAGGAACACAAACTGACATTGCCACGACAGAAAAATATCATTTTTTCATTGGCTAGTGTCACCATTTTACCAGCTAGCTAGGTGTTTAGAGTACAACACAACTCTGAATGCTGATTAGTTACCTGTGGTTTAGGCTAACTTATCAGCCACTAACACGGTATCTCAGCATTTGTCTGGTTGCTGGTGTTAATTTGCATCCTGAATCCAGCAGAGCAATACTAAACTCGGATATGGCGCTACACAGCAGGGGAGGTTAGCTCATTAAGTGATGCCTTGTTTATGCTGACAACAAATTGTCTCATTAAGAGACAAAGTGACCTTTTAAATCAGACGTATTCTAGCATCAGACAGCATCAGACAGCAGCAAAAAGGCAGCTTTTTAAACTATAGACAGAAACAATGATGAGAAAATGGCAGTTTTATTTTATTTATTTATTTATTTATTTTTTACAGCATTACTAATTAGAGGAAAGTGCTTTAAAGGTCAGCAATTGCAGTAAATAGCAACAGAAGCATATAATAAATATTAAGGTGTCATCAATGATTATTGACATTAACTGACCATTAATTCCACGGGCTGGCACATTTACAATTTACATTTTAGTCATTAAGCTGAGAGCTCGTATTCAGGGCTAAATATAAGGTATTAGCAAAGCGGCTTTGGTGTCTTGCTCAAGGACACTTCGACAGGACTCATGACTGCTGATTTATTCACACTGCCCAGGAATCAAACCTCGTCATAGCAGTGTGGTCTTCCTACGCAAAACGGAAACCCTGCAGTCTCTGCACCAGCACAGAGAAGTCACATTTAGCCGTCAGTCGTCTCTCTACACTGAGCTGAACACAGTGATGTAGACAAGAACAGAGCTCTTACTCTCTTTTTCATCAGCGAGGCTCCACCCAAACCCAGAGGAAATGGGAAAATGGAGTTTCCATTTTTTTAATGGCCAGTCCGGGCCTCTTTGTTTGAGAGGACCACAAAGCTCTGACATATTAGTGCCCATTTAATCCAGAAGCTTCAAGATACTGTGAAGCTTGCAGTTTTATTGCCATTGCAACACTTTGCACTTTATTCTTACTTCCTGCAAATGCAGCTGTGCAGCTGTCTCACCAATAGTGAAGCACACTGTCAGACTTCTACAAACTGAAGGCTAAAGAAAGTACACTTTCAGTAAGTGCACTGCAGCAAAACCACACACACACACACACACACACACACACACACACCTGTAATTATTATGCCTGACTCCTTATTCTTAACCACCAGCTGAACATTGTGGAACAGACATAGAACAAGCATAAGAAAAGAAAACAAACAAACAAACAAACAAACAAAAAAGAAAATCTCCTATGTATACAAGCATCACAAGTAACTTTGCAGTAGAAGCATAAAAGTAATCACTTGTGACCATCTAAACCAGAAATTAAAGCAGAAAAAAACAATGCAGATAAACAGGCATTGAGCTCACTACGAAGGAGAGAAGCGCCCTAAAGAGACATTCCAACATATTGCAAAAAATACTGTCATACATACTATCAACATGCCTTTCACTGAAATTTGACAGAGAAACCAAAGACTTTGTTTGCTCACCTCCGACCAACCCTTCCACTTTAGTGAGAAGCTATAGCTCTCTTTGAATCTCCTGTATAACATCCCTGGCTGTGGCTGAGTGGCTGATGCTACCAGCACTGACACTCCATCAAGGAAGCAGTGATGAGGAAGTGACATTTCAGCAATCTTCTCTTACATTTGGTACAGACAGTATGATGAAACTGCACAAACTAGATTCCCCTTTCAGTGCAGACTACATAATGAATAGTAAATGCCTGTGGGTACCCACAAACAGATGGGCTGGCGATTAACACAAACTAAATTTGAGTTTGAAGGATTTTTGGACCTTTATTAAAAGTTATTGCGTACTTTGAGAATTGTTTTGAATGTCATGGAATATATTTATTGTCAGTTATGCATGCAGCCATATGACCCACATGATGATTATTGAAGTCAAGTTGTGTTTGATGTTTAAGATTAAACTTTTGTCACCACTTGCTCAATGTTTTCTGTATTCATGCATGCACCTTGGCGCTGAGATTGTGATAGATTTTATTTTATTTTATTTTATCTTATTTTATTTTATTTTATTTATTTATTTTGACCTTTGACAGAGGACATGCCAGAGGATATCCTGAACTTGTTCAGGGTTCTGTCACTTTAAAGCAAAGCACTGACTGAGGTTAGAAAACAGCCAACTGTCTTCC
>OMLB01023332.1:3381-17564 GCA_900302555.1 Myripristis jacobus
GCATGTGGTCTATCTCCTGGCAACCTTTGACCTCAGATTTGCTGTAGCAGCGTGTGTAAGACAGGCACACAGACACACAGAGTATCAGGCTTCCTGCTGTTCATTGCATTTCTGAAATATCATTTGGGTTTGAGGAGGTTTGATTTCGGACAGGGAAAGTCAGAGAATTTTAATAAACCCTCTTGGGAACATCAGGGAATTGTACACAAGTCACTTCACAGGAACACAGCTGACATGTTTTTTTATTGCATCAGGTGGTTTTTCGCTGAGCCCGAGTGCACGCCAGACTGAAGTGCAATATTAACAGAGCAGGAAGGAAGAAAGTTTCCAGGTTAAGTTACTTAAATGCTTTGCCTTAGTTGGGGAAAATCTTGGAAAAGTCATGGAACTTTGTGCGTGTCGCTTTATGGAAGCAAAGTGACACACAAAACAGACGGAGAAAGTATTTGGTGTTAAATGTTGACTTGCTGGTCCTGCAGTGATTGCAGAGGGAATCGAGGATTTCAGCCTTGGGTTTTCCAGTTTTGGTTTTCCACAGTGTTTTCCCTCTGGGTTTAGTGTTTTTTGTCAGAACAAAGGCCGGGTCAGGCCAGATCCCTTATCTGGGCCCGATGCTCAACACAATGCCGCTGATTGTTTCCCAGAGGCCTGAGACTGTCCAGCCACCCTCCCTCACCCTGTCTCACCCTCAGCCTGTCTGTCTCTCTGTGTAGCCCTCCATCTCTCTCTCCTTCATTCTGTCTATCACTCCCGACTGCTCACCTTCTCTTTCTCTCTGTTTCTCTGTAACTTTGTTTCTTTCATTCTCTTTTCCATTTCTGCCTCCCTCTCTCTTTCTCTCTCTCTTTCGATCTCTGCTTCTACATCTTTCTCTTCATCCACTCTGTTTTTATTCTGTCTATCCCTTTCTTTCTTTCTGTCTGTTTCATTCGGTCTCTCTCAAGCCAATTCTCAACTCTGTTTCAGTCTCTTTCTCTTTCATTCTGTCTGTCTCTGTTTCATTCTGTCTCAGTTCATTTCAATTCTCAGTTCTGTTTCAGCCTCTTTGTTTGTCTGTTTTACTGTCTCTTTCTCTCTGTTTCAGTCTGTCTCTCTGTCTCTCTCTCTGTGTCTCCATTTCAGTCTCTGTCTCTCTCTGTTTCACTCTCTGTCTCTCTCTGTTTCAGTCCATCTCTCTCTCTCTGTTTCATTCCCTTGCTCTCTCTCTTTCTCTCTCTCTCTCTCACACTCTTTCTGTCTGTCTGCCTCTTTCTCTGTTTCAGTCTGTCTCTCTCTCCCACTCAATTCATTTCAGCTGAAATTCACCTCAGTGAGGTTTTATTGGCATGACCGTTGTGAATTCCCAGCGCTGCCGGGGCACATTGTACTGGAAGGAAGCATGAACAGGACAAAGTATGACTAATGTGAGAATTATCGGCAAAATAAAATCAATACCGCTCTCTCTTTCTCCCTCTCTGTCTCATTCTCCTTATCTCTCTCTCTGATTATTTTCTTTAATATCGCTCTGTCTCGCTCTCTCTTTGTCACAGCACATACACACCGATCACTGTCTCAAACACACACACACAGCTGTCAGACTGGCAGCTCGGCTGTTTGACTGCACTAAATGACAGAAAACACATTCCTCACACTCCTACATCAGCTCACATACATTAATAACAGGGTAGCAGCATCTGCTGTTGGTTCCTCCAGCTTGAAGCAAAACAACACAGGCCCCATCATCCAGGATACACAGCGCATTAAAGGGAAAATTCACCCTAAAACACTCACGACACTGTTTAAAAATGGCTGATCACTGCACTTTTCTTGCTGTGGGCAGTTGGGTAATCATAGATGCAGTGACGTCACATCCACGTTGAAGCGTTGGTTATAAATACTGCCGATTTCACTGCATCTTCCTTTTAACAGGAATAAAGAGAATAAGCCGCTCTCACATCGGTCTGAATCGATACGAAATGTTTTGAGTCGGATCATTATTCTTTAAGAACATGAGGTTGATCAACAGAATACTAAAAATGTTCACTGTTTTGTCAGTGAAGTATATTCATTAGCAGCACTTTTGCCTTTGAAGGAATATTTATTGATTTCATATTGTTATCCCAAATCTTTGAATGAAAAATAGTTACTTTTGCAACTAAGACACAATTTAGAAAACAGTAGGAATGGTAGTGTTTTTTTTCTGCCTGAAAAAAAAACAAACAACCGAACTGAAGTCGACACGGTGACCTAAAAACTCCAGTGCAAACTGAATCATGGGTTTATTGAACCGTTACACCCCTGATTTTAAAGTAAGTTTTTCTTTTTCAGAAGAGAAAAGAAACTCTTTGATTTTTGCACGGGTTTATTATTAACGATTATAAAGTTTGGGCTATGAGTACTGGATTGAAACAAATTCAGATCTAAAGGAATCGTTCTAAACTTATCATGTTATGTTGTGTTCAGATGTAACCTTGTAAAATATAGTGTTTTGGTGAGAAACTTGGATAAATGCTGTTGTTTGACAGAGAAATTAGTTCAACGTGAAATAGATAACAGAAGCAATTAGGACATATTTAAGTCCTGACACTTACTCTGACCAGTAGCTTTAATACATGAACGTAATATGGCACTTGATGAATTAAACGGGTGTTGTTTGGAAAGATAATGGTTTTGTGTCGTTAAAGGCAAAAAAAAGCAATGTATAGACTCATACAAAAATAAACCCTCTCTGTCATCACTGATGGGCCACTAGCAGTGTGTGTTGGTGTGTGTGTCTGCAGAGCCCCTGCCCTCTGCCTGGATTTTCTTGTTTTGCTGAGCTCAGGACTCTTCTGGGCGTTGGCCTTCGGGTGGCGGGAGTGTAGCTCCCAGCCAATCACAGCACATCACAACGCCAGGTCAACAGCACAACATCCAATACGAAGCTACAAAAAAGGCGGACTGCGCAAAAAGGAAATCTAGCGAGGAGAAACGCTGAGTGGACAAAGCTCGTTCCACAACGAGATTGAATCTGAGGTTGAGCTTTCACCTGCTGATGAGCTCTGAGGGAGAGGAGCAGGATGAAGAGTGACGCCACGTTGGCCTATTTTCTGTTGTTTGATGTCCGCCGACACCTTCCTGTCTCACTGCCGGCGGTTAGCTTAGCCAGGGAGGAGCGGCCAACTCTGAATGTTGCATTTACAAACCGCAAGCGACAAAATCCTCTCGTTCTGCCTTTAAAATATGCACTAAAAATTTTCCCTAAAAGCAAACAAATTAATTGTTCATTTTAAGTATCCTGGCTTAGTCATTTTTGTCTTTTGTATTTATTGTTGCTCTTTTAATAAAACACAAAATATTTTCTGATTACTTGATTAATCGATGGGATAACTTGCCTGTGGAGGGGAACTTGGAGTGAAAAACTCAAAAGAAGTAACTTAATTTTGCGGAAGTTTATCACTGTTAAACTTACTGTGCAGATAAAGCAGTGAACAACCCCCTCAGATAAGACCACAACCTTGAGACGCAGGCGGTGTGTGTATCTGTCTGTCTGTGTGTGTGTGTGTGTGTGTGTGTGTTTTACATATTTTGTAAACTGCTGCCAGACCACTGCATGTCTTGCACGTCTTCACTGCTGCTTCTGCTTGTAATGCAGGGCTGCAGCTGATTATATCCACTGTTGATTAAGCTTTTCTTGTTTTGATGAATCATTTAGCGATTTTAATATTTTAATATTGTTTTTTTTTTTAAGTCCCTACGTGGATTAGTTCCACATTACACTGCTGCTCTGCTAATTCCGTATTCTGCCCACCAGGTCGCTGAGGTCATCCTCACTACAAGTCCTCTCAGTTCCCCAATCACGCCTCGAAACCAAAGACCACCGGGCTTTTTCTGTTTTCATTCATTCCCTCTTCATTTCTACATTGCTTATTTTAATACTTTTTTTTTAATTATTCTTTTTTTCCTCTCTCTCTCTTCAGTGTGTTTTCCATCCCGGTCTTATTAGCTTTTATGTATTTCTCTTTTGATCATGTACATTTCTATTGTAAATCCTTCCGCCACAATTATAAAGCACTTTGGGTCAACTCCTGTTGTTTTTAAATGTGCTTTATAAATAAAAGTGACTTGAGTTGAAGCCAAAGTCTGATAGAGGTGATCAGAGCCCAAAGGGATGCCTTCAAATCCAAACAAAAAACGTATTTATTTTATAAAGATATGAACAGAAGGAAAGGGAGACAGTCTTAACCTCTTTGTTCTAAGGCAATGTTCAGCGTTTTGTCCTCATTTAATTTATTAATTAATCAACTAATAATTCCAGCGCTGTTGTAATGTTTCTGCTTGTGCATCTGTTGAACTCGATGCAGTTTTCCCTGGGTATGATTAGGGTATTCTCTAGTATTTAGTGGATCTTTTCACAATTTTGGATATTTATTTCTGATTTATAATTACAGTGTTCTTCGTCAAGTGGCCGACTGAGTTGCGTTTTTTCAGAAGACTGCAGATAGATTTTCTAAATAAACAAACGAATTACGGGCCCAACTAGTTATCCAAGCACTAAAACAGCAGGGTCGGCCAAAATTGTAAGTGATTCAGACATCAACAGATAAGCGAATAAAGTCGTAATTAAATAAGCAAATAATAAGGTGCCTCTTGTGCATGTTGGCTAGTAACAGAGACAAAAATAACCTGATTTGATTTTTACTTATACAGTGTAGGAATGTTTTCATGCTGCTCCTTCCCTTTGGCATACAAATTCTGAACTGTTGGATACAGTGAGCCCTAAATATTGCTCTCAATCAGTTTTGGGGGTAAAACTTCATTAAGTTTATGTTTGTAACTGTATTTGGGCATTTTCAGACATGGGGCGATATTCCTCACTCTCACTCACTGTCCAGTCCTCGAGCCTACAGGTATTGGGACATTTGGTTGATTTTCTTTTTCCATGTTTTCCAAAATTAAAGTACAGCAGAGGTTTCCTTGGTTAAACAAATTCTGGCTATTGAACAGCAGGAAAAATGGGACTGAGGATATTCCATGTAAACCAAAACTGCTTGATTATCTAAAAGACAAAGATTGCTATACGCCTAAATTCGATCAGGGATCTTGCCCCTGCACATGGAGACCGGTTGCTTACAGGGGGTTATGGAGGAAGAGTGGATCTGTAATTACTGTCATCTGAATGAAATTGAGAACGAGTTTCAGTTTGTGTTTTATTGTCCTTTTTATTTTATGATTTGCACTTAAAAATTTTTTTTTAATAAACCCAGATCTGATGTGGTTTTCTGATGCAGATAGACTGAAATGCCTGTTTGAATACAAGGTTTTTGAGGTCACTGATTAGCCTATCTGTAGAAAGCATGAGATTTGCGAACAGAGACAACATTTACGTGACATATTTGCCGTGACTTAAGTGACTCTGTGTGGAAACCAGGGCTGTAATGGTTCCATAAACCCATGGTTTGAGTGGTTCAGTTTGCTTTGTACCAACACTACCATTTCCATTATCCTCTGTATTTTTTCTTATTTTCAAAAATGACATTAGTCTACTTAATCTATTGAAAACGAACATAATAATACGTTCAGCATATTTATTAATACATCAGTTCAGTGTGTGGTTGAATGACTCTCATACAGTGGATGTTGTGTTGGTAACGCTGTGCTTTTCATCTCCCAGTACAAAACGTAATGAACAGTCACTGTCAGGAAACTCTCAGTCGCCTGTCACCGGTAAGAACTTTGTAGGACAAATTTCGTACTGAATGGTTCGGTGTTACACCCCTAGTGTAAACTGTGTTTAATTTCAATTTCAATATTACTTGTGTAGTGTCAAAACATACCAGAAGTTATCTCAAGGCGCTTTGCAGAAACCCAACAGATATGGCTTCTCCCATGTGATGGACACATTGAAGAAAATAGTACGATGCATGTTTGACATAGAACTGTATAGGATTAGTAATGATAGGCCTAATAACAAGTAAAACAGAGATTGTAGAAAGAGGTGTTGAGCAGGATCATGGCGGCAGTAGGTGGTTAAAGGTGGTTTACCTGGTAGCTATCAGTTATGAGAAGTGGCTGTGATTATTCGTAGATTAATTGTGTTTTTTGGTGTCTTAAAATCCCATAAGGGATGGGTCGCAAGATAAGACACAGAAGTAAATACAGTTGAGTTTCCAAGATGGTCACAATGAGGTAAACAGAATATCAGAATAGATATAGAGGATATCGGCCAGCTTTGGTCCAAAAATAACTGTGTGTCTCCCAGGTCGAGCCCTGCTCATCACAGCTTCACAGTTGCGTGACTGGATGACTGGAAGATTTCAGGAGGTGTGATCGCAGCGTGCAGGTGTCCTCCCCTCTGTTTGTATTTATATCCACCCAGAGCTGCGACCATAAAGCGGGTTTAATGCTGGAAGACAGCCTGGCACCGCCGTTGCTGTTCCCAGACATCATCATCAAAGCGGTGAAACGACATCCCTTGCTGCTGCGTTTGGGCCGGAGCCAGAGCTGTCAGCCCCGCATCCCAAGCCCTGTGGAAACCTGGAAGCCGACCCCGCCATCGAGCCCTCTGTGGAGCCGTTTCTCACACACAGAGCGCCGGAGGGGTTTCACTTTAATTTCATTGAAGAGATCCCGCTGCTCACATGGCCAGGACGGCTGATTTAATGCCTCTGTCGCCGCTTTTTGTGTTAGTCTGAGTTTACTGTGGCCTGCAAGGGTCACACTGAGGTCAGACAGTTAGGGGAGACAGTAAATACTTAACACGGGGGCCGGGCTGTACGGCTGGGATCGGTATCGCCATAATCACGAGGATTTTTGTGATACTGATATGGCATGCAAAGTCACATTAAATACCCAGTTTGAGGTTCGATGTCAAAGAAAGCTCCTTGGAAATATTCCTCAAAATGTTTCATGCCTCATTTTGTCAGTTTTTAACATTTCCATACCATAAATGTAGACAGAAGAATTGCCTATGACAGTCTCATCCTATTTGTGGTTGAACTGAAAGGTCGTAATGATGTTGAATGATTTCGCAGCCATAGGTTTGACTAATACAGTTTTCTGAAAGCTGATACCAGTATTTTTAGATTGATCATCTTTTGTTTTGTGCCAATATTCACACACTTTATTTTTATGCTTGGCAGCGTTCAGGTGTGGTTTTTATGAGACTAAATATAAAACAGGGCAGAGCTCACTCAGCCTTCACTGGATAAATAAAGTATAACATGACTTATTAAAATGCACTGTGTTAACTGTGTGTGTGTGTGTGTGTGTGCGTGTGCGTGTGTGTGTTTTCTCCTCAGTATCGGATGCAGACGGCAGCGAAGGCGGCTTCCAGTTGAAGAAGGAACATGCTCTGCGAGTGCTGGGCTACATCAGCTCCTGGACACAGAGGTCAGAGCCCCGTCCTCCACTAATGATCATTTTCATTGTCAGCTCATTTATCAGCTATTTTTTTCCAATTAATTGTGTAGTCAGAAAAATATAAAATAAAGCCAGACTCTCATGAGAAGTGACCAGAGTCAACTTGCTTCCCGAGTCTGGCCAAAAAAAAGCCCAAAGTATTAATTTTATAAATATATGAATGGAGAAAATGAAGGCAATCTTAGCATCTTAATGAAGCTGCAATTAGGCGATGTTTGGCATTTTTACTTGATAAATAACTAAAGCTATTCATCAGTGATCAAAATTATAATCAACTGATTCTCTCTTGATTGACTAATTGATTAATCAACGAATTGTTCCAGCGCTAAATTCAACCAAAATTTGTCAGTTGATTGAAATTTGATTATGAAAGTGTGGCGCAGTGATTGTGCGCTGCTTTCTGAACACTTTATCTTGAGTTTGAGTCAAGATGCATTTTATTTTTGTTTTTCAGTTTTTATTTAAGGTTTGTTCAAGTTTTTCTTTGGATTCCCAGAGCCCAAAGTGAACTACTGCTGCATCGTGTTTTTATTCTGAGAGACATATAAGCATCTTCCACACATCTCTTAGTGCAGTGTAAATCTGTTCGTCACTCTGGCTGCTTTCTGCCGTGGCTGATGCTGCTAGCGAGCAGGACCGTGCTAATAACAAAACAAGACTGCAGCATCCACAGAGGAGGACAGAGACACAGGGAGCCAGGGGTATGTTCACCTCAGTCAGCTGTAATTTAAGATAATAGGTTTGGTTTTTTGGCATGATGGGCAGCTGGACTCCAGTTCATCAATTTCCCAGTTTGGGATCAATAAAGTAAATCTATCTATCTATCTATCACTTTTTTTTTTTACATTTGACTGAAATTTGAAAACTGAATTTGAGTCAGTCTTGAGTTTGCTCACAGAAGCTCATCACGGAAGGCAAGCTGGTTTGTTGGCTGCTGTATTTCATGTTGTGCTCAGGAGAAATTAGCGGCTCTCCAAAGCTGATCAGGGTGTGTGAGTAAGGAGGAATGGGGAAAAATTGCAATAAGTTGTAGTATCGAATGGCAGTACTTAAGATTCGTAGTACATATCGAATCGGCACTCAAATATCATGATACTATGAAATCAGGAGGTAAACGTATCGTCACAGCCCTCGTAGTAAAACCTTTGTGTTTTAGAAATCTTACTAACACCCTGGAGGAGTGAATGAGGCCTGAAGACGGGACATGATAGCATGACCTGTTCTGGTGTATGGTCAGAATTCAGCAGCGCTTTTTTAGATACACACTGTCACATTTTCACACAATGTCACAGCCAAAATACAGGAGATGAAATCATCTGTAGTGCTGAAAAGGCTGGTTGATCATTTAGTTACACAAAAATTAATTGATTATGACAGACAGTTATTTGTTTTTGTAGGTTATCAAGCAATATGCTGCACTTTATTTTGCTGAACTTTCAGCTGCAGGTCATCATCAGAGCAAAGACTTTGTTTTGATTAACTGACAGTAAAAATAATCATCAGTTGCAGTTTTACGTATCCTATAAACACGGTAACCCTGAACGCATCTTGGCTCATTACCAACAGGGAAAATCTTTATTGGGGAGGGTGAATGAGTCACATTCCCAGGCTATAGCACACAATGTTAATGTGCTTTTGAGCAAGGCACCAAGGTTATTATGTTTTACATTAGGTTTCATTTTCATTTCATTTTGACACTTTCGCTTTCAATTCCAGTTTTGTTTTTAAAGCGAATTTGCTAGTGTAGTTTAGTTTTTATTTTTTTGAAAATACTTAGTTTTAGATTCGTTTTTATCAGTTTCAGTGTTAGTTTTAGTTGTTTTTTGTAATGTGCACTATGTGTCAGGGGCGAGATTGAAAAAGTTCAGAAAAAGTATTGTGTTTTAAAACTAGGGCCCGACCGATATAGATTTTGTGGGGGCAATGCCGATTCCGATATGAGGGAATAAAAAAATCCCGATAACCGATATATCGGCCGATTCATTTTTTACATTTTTCAATTTAAAAAAAAAGGACGAAATACCTGCTTTTGATGGCTTAAATATAGTTCCAAACACATGTTACAAAGATATAAATTGAAGGGAGAACATTTTACTATTTTCAAATAGTTTTATTATCATAAATTGTGTGGAACAAGTAGCATATGAACAATTTGAACATAGAATAAATCAAAATATGATGTGCAAAAAGGCAGTATCATCATATCATCATGTTTAGCTTTAAGGTGCTGCCATAGGTTGGTTGTGTTTTTTGCTTTTTGCTTGCTTGATCCCTGGCTTACAGAAGCTGCACAAATATTACAGACTGCTTCACCAGCGACATCCTTGGTGAAGTAGTCCCACACCGTACTACGTCCACCTACTTTTGCCATCTGTAAAATAACAGTGAGACATAATATGCATTGGTTAAAAAATAACGTTACAGATCTGTCTAGTTACATGGGGCATTTTGGAACTCGGACATTAAGCATTTGTCTTACTTGTGTTCACATGAATATGGCTACTGGATACGTAACGCAACGACATCATTTCTAAGAAAAACACCATATTCCCTGCATTTTATTATTGAAAAGTAAGTGTTAACATCGGCGTCTGTCGGCCAGCTTTTGGCCGATTACCGATTATTCTCTAATGGCTATAATCGGCTGATTAAATCGTGTGTGTGTGTGTATATATATATATATATATATACACACACACACACACACACACACACACACACACACACACACATATATACACACACACGTGTGTATGTATATATGTGTGTGTGTGTGTGTGTAAAACTTCTTTGAAAACACTGGTAATGCATCCCTATGCTGCCCTGTCACTGTCTCTGGTAACAAACGTCTCTGCTGTAAAGCTGTGTGTGAATTCTTGAAACAGACTTTAATGAGGTGTCAGACATTTGTTTGGTGTTAATAACCGCCTTCCTGCTGCCGCCCGCTCGCAGGAGTCCTTCAATAATGTGAAACAGTGGCTACAGGAGATCGACCGCTACGCCAGCGAGAACGTCAACAAGCTGCTAGTAGGCAACAAGTGTGACCTCACGACAAAGAAGGTTGTGGACTACACCACAGCCAAGGTACGTGGCCGCAGAGCCGCTGCTTTAACTGTGTGCACTCACTGCTTCTTCACTTTGCTTAGCAGATTTGTTTTGTGCACGGCAGGAAATTCTTTTTTCCCCTGTTGTTTATATCCACCAGCTGTGAGGCTGATGAGTTTCCAGCTGCAGCAGCCACGCTCTCTTTCCTCAGCCCAGCTGGAGTTTTAGAGCAGAATAGCAGCTCTAAAGAGATGGACGGTTACCACCCAAAGTGGCTGATACAGGAAAAATTACAAAAAAGTACTGAAATGATTAGCTGATTAATCCGTTATTTGCCAGAGAAAAGTATAGTATAAAGGCCAACCAGCATCTGATTCCAGCTTTACTAAGATCACTAAGATGCTCAGATTGCCTGTTCTCTGTTTATATCTTTATAAAATTATTACCTTTTTTTTGGCTCCCAGTCAGTCTAAGGAAGACATTTCTGATCCCTTGCCACAAGATTTTTCTTTTTCAGACTTAATGCTCTAAATGATTAATCAAACAAACCAGCCACACCCAGCACCGAGCATTATTTGGCTATGGTTCTGGTGTTTTTTTTCCATCCTGGTCACATCTTTTATTTCTTCCTCCGCTTTATTTCTTTTCCTGCTGAACATCTCATCGTCTTCAACTCACAACCCCTCCCTGCTCCTCCACCAGGAGTTTGCTGACAACTTAGGCATCCCCTTCTTGGAGACGAGCGCCAAGAGCGCCACCAACGTGGAACAAGCCTTCATGACCATGGCGGCTGAGATCAAGAAGAGGATGGGCCCCGGGGCCACGGCCGGCGCCGCTGAGAAATCCAACGTCAAGATCCAGAGCAAGCCAGTCAACACCTCGTCTGGAGGCTGCTGCTGAGGCCGCCCAGCGCCCGAAACCCAGTCTCAACGTACCAAGCTCCACAGGGATAGAAAACACAGAGACAGAGGGAGGGAGAGGGAGAGAGAAAGAGAGAGAGAGAGAGAGAGAGAGAGAGAGAGAGAGAGAGGGTTAGAGATGATGAAGACCTTGACTGGACCGGTTTGTAATTGTGTGTGCAGCTACAACACCAGATTCCCACCACATCCTTTTAAACAAAGTCAGCAATAGGACGGTAAGCCCATCAACCCCCACAGATCCCACCGGGCTTCTTTCTTTGCATTCGTAAACCAAAACGCACACACACACACACACACACTGACACACACACTTACACACACATACTGGAACCAACAAGGCTCAAAATGTATACAGTTTTTAACAGCGTGTGATGTTAACCAATGAAAGAAAACAAGTATTCTGCTTTTCTCCTCCTTTTTTTGCCCAACTCTTTCCTTCAGGTTTGGTAGATGAGTCACTTTTCTACAAAACATATACAAAAACAAAAAACAAAGTTGTCTTTATTTGGCTGTGGATAACAGCATGACTTTGGCCTGAATCTCCTCAGATGAAATTAGTAAGGACTTCAAATGAAGCACATGCTTACCGCAGCATCATGCATGTTAGCAGAAACGATTACACGCTCTCTCCGTGCATCTGGAATGCAGTCATGACCCGAGCGGCTTCCTGCTCGCCGTAACAAAACCAAACTCCACCGGGGAAGCGCCCCGATAACGTCACACGGTCCAACTTCACAATGTTGCCCCCCAAAACGATGTGCCAGTGCCTTTTTGGCAGGAGTTTTACATGATATTTTGCCTTTGGTGCACTGTGTTGTTGGCATATCCACCCCCTCCCCTTTTGCTCTTATTTCTTAGAGAATTGACTTTGTATGATAGCAGTAGTTAACATTCCTGTATATATTTGGCTATGTGTGCTCTGCTGATATTAATGATCCGACATAAGCATGTGCTACATTGGGAGACGTGACGTCAGCGATGTGTATTCCTCTGCTAGTGTTTCTCAACCAACCAACCAACAGCACAACGACAAAAAGAAAAAAAAATCACCATCCGAGCTATGAGAATAATCTATAAACTGTATATATTTATACATAAATGTAAGAAGTGATTTGCAAATTGTGTAGAGAAGCAAGTGAAAAGAATGACATGATAAATAGCTGGAATCCGTAATCTCGGCACGTGATTTGTGGCTGCGGACATGACATTTTTGTGGCACAATGTCTACTATTAAACAATGAAGGAGATCTTTGATAAACACTGGTCGTGGTGTTGTTTTTTTTGTGTTGTTTTTTTTTTATTTTTTAAATTATTTTCCTCTAGATCCACTTCCTCCTGCACACTTTCTCAGCGCTGGCCCCGTACTCTCAGCCTGGCCTTTGTCTCACCGGCCATTTTCTACGTTCCACTTCCATAAGCTGTGAGGAATGATGATCTTTGGCCTAGATTTCCCAGCCTCCAGTGCAGGGAGCTGTTTCACATAACAGCTTGAGTTTCCACCAGGCGTCTGACCTCCAACACACCAACACCGTTCCAGGCTCAAACACACACCGTTTCCCTTAATTCACTGCTGTCATGTTCATTCAGATGAGCTTCATTATTATGTCACATTCCTCACATTAACATTATGTTGTTTGATTCAGTGCAGCAGGGAGACACGTGCCAGCTCAGCTCCTGGTTTGACCTGCAGTTACAGCTGCCTGCCAGTGGGGGGCAGCATGGCTTCAGAACTGGAATCTCAGTAACTGTCCAACTGAAGTTCACACTAAAAAATGAGCTGTCTTTTTTTTTTCTTTCTGTGCCATCATAAAAACCTGAAGCTTGACTTTGGCCGGGTTGCCCTTGGAAACAAGATTTTGAATCTCAGTGGAACTTCACTTATTGGTTTAATAAAGGTTAAATCAATAAACTAAATCAATAAAATGTGTACACCTACATCCTTTCCTCATATTGACCAAGTTTGCATAATATTCTGGATTCATTGTCTTGCTTCATATTGGCTTAATTTTAGTTTATATGACACTAAATAGAGCATGATAATGATTCATTGTATAAAAGTTAAAAGCAAAACTTTTTTTCTTTTTTGGATCTTTCCATTCACTTCCAAAGCAAAACCGCTCCCAAAATCACAGTTATAGTACACAAACCAACACCAAGAGCAAGGATTATGACAATGTGAAACAGTTCGGGTACCTATGTTTTTTAAGGAGATGATAAATCTCTTTTCTTGTTATTTTCCTATTTGAAATGGAAAGTAGATCCAGCAGGTAGTGTCTGCCTGGAAGAAACAACCTGATGGTACTGTCACAAAAAAATTAGGATTACACACCAAAAATAGCAACAGCACCTGATTCCATACACAAAAATGCACTGAATAATTCTAAAAAGGTCATTAATCCTGGAAAATGTCAGTTTCAGTTCCGGAAACAAGTTTGTTTGTGGAGTTCATAAAGCTCTCTACAGATGTTGGGCTGAAAATAACTCGAAACACAACTGCGTGGCATCAACAGCAGCGAAAAACAAGACATTTTATTTATATGAAGTTGTCAGGGATTATTTAAGCTGCCAGACACCCGGCGTGTCACCCTGAGGTGCAGCCGTGTGTTTTCAGCAGCGGCCCGCCCTCCAAACACAGACTCTCTTTCTTTCTTTCTCTCTCAAACAGAAGAAAGACTGCACTCTTAGCTGCCCCACCACACACACACACACACACACACATACACACATACACATTTACCAGCTCAGTCTAATTATGTTGAGCAAGTGTAGTAAAAAAAAAAAAAAATCCCAGCCCCCCTCTGTCACCAGGCCTGACCCCCAATTTGCTTTCAGCTGCAA
>OMLB01023335.1:0-15541 GCA_900302555.1 Myripristis jacobus
CTGTTTCTTGGCCAGCGGGGTCCAGGACAGGTCCAGAGAGGTGGGCTGCCGCTTGATGAGGCCGGCCAGCGCCTGGTTGCTGAGCGGGCTGCAGCGGCTCACGTCCACGTGGCTCCACAGGCGCTTGTCGCAGCTCCTGCACACAACACAGCCACGAGCCGAGGAAACCACCAATCAGTTATTTAAAACGGTGTGAGTGTGTGTGTGTGTGTGTGTGTGTGTGTGTGTGTGTGTGTGTGTGTGTGTGAGAGAGACTTACCACTTGTACCAGGCCTTGCACACCGTCATGCAGGCCAGCAGCTCGGCGCGGTTCAGGTGTCTGAACACGGCCACCCACACCTCCTTCTCCCCCCCCTTCTCGTTGCCCACGTCCTTGAAGGAGGGCAGCGACAGGAGGGACGGGGGGGAGAAGGACGAGGCCTGGGGGGGCGACTCCTCCTCCTCTGAGGAAGACGCAGACCTGTCCCTGGGGCCTCGGTCGCCGTGGTGATGGCTACCCCGGAGACGTGGCCTGCCAGATAAAATGTCAAAGTGTCATGAGGCGATTCTTCAGACGAGTCTCCGTGCAGATGCAGATAAACTTTTTTGGTTAAACAGAGGATGGATTATTACGCCTCCCACAAGCCTTTCTATCACCAGCACATTTAGAGGTATGAGTTTGACGTGGTCTGTCCCACCTGCCGGGCCCTCTGCTCGTCGGGGTCAGGCCCTCAGGGGTCCCGTCGCCGCTCTTCAGCCGGGACGGTTTGGAGAGTGCAGACTTGCGCTGGACGAAGCCCTGCGGGGCTCCGGGTCCCACGGCAGCCGTCCTGGGACCCATGGCTGCTTCCAGCTTCGGGACGATGGAGCCTGAGCAGGAACAAGAGGTTCATGTGCTGACTGACCGACCCCCCCCTCATTTATGGCCCCTTTTCTATTTCATTTTACTTCTCAAAGATAAATCAAATGGAAAATATTTTAAACAGGAGAATATTATTAGAACATGTTTTTTAGAAGACTGTGGTCGTGTAGTTATGATCTGAGCACATCCACAACTAAAGATTTAATTGATTTTTTATAAAATTAACACTTCTCATAGGAGGGATGCAGAACATCTCAATGGGATTATTGATTGATTTATTTATTGATTTACTTATTTATTGTGCTCTGTTGTTCTGCACTGAGCTATTTTCCTGCATTTTAGCACTAATTTACAGCCGGTCTGTTGTCACCTCCTGGACTGAGCATTATACATTTCTGTACTGGAGCTCAAAGACAAAATAATCAAAGTAATGCAACAAGAGCCTTGTGAGGATGAAATGTACCCCTCACTTCCATGCCAAAAAACATTTTTTCACCTTAAATTCTGGTTTTGTGCGAGCGCTCTGCTGGATAACATGTTAGAGTTTGAGCTCTCAGCACCCCCTAGTGGTCAGAGAGGGCTTACTGCAGTGGCTAGTCCTGTCATGTCTGTGTTTTTGTCCTGTTTCCAGCTCCCGGCCCAGAGGAGGCCTTACCTGAGTGTCTCTTGGCCTTGTGGGGGCGCTGCAGCGTCACCGTCAGGTAGGAGCCACTCAGCAGATCATCATTAAGATCAGACACCAGGAGAACAGGGGGTTCTGGGTCTGAATCCCAGCGTCCTTCCTCCTCCATCTCCTCCTCCTCCATCTCCTCCTCTTCCTCATCCTCCAGCGTGTCCATCTCCTCCTCCTCGGGGTCGAAATCCTGCCCCTCGCTGTCTTCGTCTTCATCCTCGTCGTCGTCATCGTCCGTCCTGCGCCTCCTCCTCTGCCGGCGGTGCCGCCGCTCTTTATCCCCGTCTTCGCTGTCCTCCTCGTCCTCCTCCTCTTCGTCGTCGTCGTCATCGTCGTCGTCAGACTCGTCGGACTCGTCTCCTCTCCTCTGCATTTTGGAGCCTCCCCGCAGCCTCACGCCTCTCCCCCTCCTCGCCCCCTCCCTCATGCCCATCCCTCGCTTCAGCTTGAGCACGGAGGAGCCAGGAGTCACCAGGCCTCCTCTGTTGCCTCTGTGGGCGGAGCCTCCTCTCAACAGTCCTCTCCTATTGGCCCCGAATCCCCTCCTGGAGGCGTGGCCTCCTCCACGCGCCTGGAGGGCCAGCTTCCTTCTGTGAGAGGCTGCAGGCACAAACACATGGATCGATCGACATCAGCACAAGAGTGGGAAAGTGTAAAGTCAGAATGAGGTGAAGACCTGACTGAGTGACGAGGTTAAAAACAAACAAAACAAGAAAGTGCTCGACTCCGAGGCTAACAAACCTTCGTCGTCGTCGTCACTGGCAGAGTCGTCTCCGTCGCGGCTGTGTCTGTGTCGGCGGTAAATCTTGGCGATGCGAGCGTCGAGAAGGGAGGAAGATTTCCGCTTCTGGAGGAAACAGGGAGGCCGAGGAAGACGCAGAACGGAAAGGACGAGACAAGAAATGAGACAGAGCAAAGGATGTAACGATGACATATGAAAACGCAGAAAGAAATGATGTGAAACAAGACGAGGAAGGAGAATAATGAAGAGAAGGTAAGAGGCCTTCAATAAAAAAAAAAAAGGAAAAAAAATGACTTCAATGGATTGAGTGTCTTAAAATAAAGCTCCAGTAAAAACACTTACCACTGGCAGCATTTTGCTCTTGTCCCCTTTAGGCTGCTGGGAGAGGAGAAAAGCATGTTAATACAATAAATCAAAGAAAAAAAAACAACAGGAAAATGTGAAAAGCCTCGTCTCAGATCCTCTGAGGAAGAGGAGAACCAGTGGCCTGCGTTCTGACAGACAGACGCTCTTCTTAGTGTTCGGCCATGATGGATTTGTGACGGCTGAGCGCTGAGGTTTCTCTCTGGTCAGCCATCTTCAACACAACTGGACTTTCTGCAATAAGCTCATTTTTCATCTCCAGATTAGCCAACATCTGACTGTAATTTGATCTCCCGACGCGCTCCTCAACACATACATGCACATGGCGGCTACAGGACGATGTGAACCCCTCCTCTGTGTCTCCTTCTGTTTACATGCAGCAGGAAAAGGTGGACCAGCAGAGTCTTTGCCAGTTGACAAACGCAGGCTCACAGGATCACAATGACACCACACCACCCCCTTCCCCTCCTTCATCCTCAGCCTCCGTTCAGCCAGCCAGTCCGACAACCAGTCACCCAGACAACCAGGAGGGGATCAGCCAGTCAGCACAGTGATGGGAGAGCTGGTGAAGATGTCACATTAAAGGAGTTCCTCTAAAGAGCCCAAATCCCTTCCCTCCCCTGCAGAAACTGTCCCCCTGATGCTCTGGACAGGTGAGAGAGAGATTCCACCTACAACAACACCTTTCCACCTCCAGGGGGCGACACAGTGCTAAAACTGGGCTAAACAGAGTCAAATGAACAGCGGTTATGGTACTTTTTAATCTTTTTTTTTTTTTTACTGTACGTTGATGAAAAGGAGCAGGCACTGCTTTAGCAGAGACACATTCCTCTGAGCTCACATGAAGGAGATGTGGAGCCGTTTCCTCCGGCACACAGCCTGGATGCTCGGAGAAAAAGCTCATAATTCTGTCCTCATTGTAAAACAACGACAGTCAGGGCCCTATCTTGTGCCTCCCGCTACCCGCTGCCACCACCCGCTACCCGCGAATTGCGGATTTAGGAGCTTCCGCTATCCCTAAACGGTATCTTGCGCCACACGCTACCCGCTGTCCATTATGCCGACTCCGGTGTTTGCGCATGGAGGTGTGTCCGTGGGCGCGTTTCATGCGCGTTTCATGCGCGTGTTTCATTGCTATCTTGCGCACTTTAGGGAAAGCGGATAGCGGGTGGTCTTCCCGCTATCCGCCCCACCAAAGACTGTTTTAACTTGGACACTTACGCCAGTGTGTTTTTAATATTTTATTTGCCCAGTCTACCTTGTCAATAAATTAGTTTGTACATACTTGGCTTGGGTCTGTGTGGTGTGGCCCAGGGATTTTACTCAATCAGTACAACCTTGTGACACGTCCACTTGGACACATGTGGACGTGCGGCTCCACCTCCCGAATTAACTCGCCTATAATATAATATATAATATATATATATATAAAGCCACCTTGCTTTAGCCTCAGTTGAACCCCTGAGAAAATCTACCTCCCTCTCTCCATCACGGGTTTAGGATTTAGGATTTAGGATAACACAGCCTGCCCTTAAAGGCAATGGCACCTGGTACACTGATTGGTGTAATTGGCGTAATGCCCAAAACACGCCTATGCATAATATAGCGGGTAGCGCAAGTGTTTTATGGATAACGGGAGGTGCGCAAGAAAGCAACTTTTGTGGGGGAACGCCTCTTGCGCAATGCTAAATCCCAAAATAACAGGTTTAGGGACTCTGGCGCAAGACAGGGCCGGCCTGGGAACGCTTTAGTATTCCTCCTGAGGAGCTGGTGGAAGTGTCTGGGGAGAGAGAAGTCTGGGTGTCTCTGCTCAGACTGCTACCCCCGCGACCCGGCCTCGGATAAGCGGTAGACAATGACGACGACGACGATATTCTCTAACAAACAGTCATCTTACATATGACTTCCATAAATCCTTCGTCAAAAACTACTGTTTACACATTAATGTTAAGTAATATGTTTACCTCTGTTCATACAACCCTCCTACTTATTACATGGCGCAAGTATAGTCAGGAGCCATAATGTTAAGAGTAGGAAGACCTACTTGGTTGTCTGTCAGGTGTAACACTGTCTTCTTGTAAGAGATCACGTCAAAGTCCAGGGCCTTCCACACAGCATGGCCCAGAAGATCTCCCACTTTCTTCTTCTTTGTGATAACAACCAGGTACATACCTAACAAAACAAGTTAGTGATGCTGCAAGTCTGCTTTGCATAATGCTCCTCTATCAGGAATAAAAGCATAAAAGCATCATAAACTAAACCAGAAAGCTCACACTCAAACTCTGTCAGGATGCCTAGCTTACTTCCAAGCTAAACCAGTCATATTAACCTACCTGCCACCAAGCGAATAGTACCCATGACTCCACATATTGGCTGGGTCACAGCAGATGGAGGGATATCCCTCCTCACTAAGAACCACAAGAGAGGGAAAACAATAGAACCAGCATTAGTACTAAAAACCTACCTGCACTGGCTAGGAGGATAAATAAAGACAACGTTTTGTGGTATAAGAAACCAAATCAAATGTAAAAGCTCAATTTAAAAATGTTGCCATGAATTGTACTGTGCAAATATACAGATTGGTCCTTGTCATTTTAAATCACTCAACCCAATTTCACCTGAGCTAGGTGAGACTTAATATACATAGTACACATACTTTTGATAAAATTTATAATTAATGCACATACCTTTTAAAATTTGTAAGCCACATTTTTATATTTTGTGTTTCTTTCAATTTTCAATTGAGAATTGAGCAACTGCAACTGACCCAATTTCCCCTTAAGGATCAATCAGGTATTTCTGATTCTGATTCTAACTGATTCTAACATTCCTCCTGCCTCCTGAGCTCTCTCCATCTTTTAGCTGAAACTCACAGTGGTAATCTAGCTTTGTTCTTGTATATAGGTATGTGCGCTGGTTTGTGCATCTCCACTGCATTTGAGTGGAACTACTAGGCTGATAATGTGATTATGAAAATACAAAAATAAAAGTTAAATTTAGAGTCCAAAGTTTAAATTAGGTTTTACATCTGAGATATTTTTTTCAAGAAGCAATTCTCCACTCTATGAAAAAACTTTCAATGCATTATTTTGGCAATAGGGTTAGAAAGTGTGGGCACAGGGTTAACTTTAGAACATCTGATCTGACCTGTTTTCAATTTATCTCTTCCCATAAAAATTATGTCTTGAATACATAACACGACACTATCAGCTCCTTGTCCACCAATACCTGATACAAGACAGGCAGACAGGGAGGGAAAAAAAGAAACAATTAAACTGTTACTTGACTCACCAATTTGGTGTTCTCTCTTCCAAATAATCCAGCCATGTAACTATCCATTCATGAATATGAACCAACATTAATGATTTGTGAGAGTGATATTTAACAATGTCATGTATCCTGGCCAGTCATAAGCCACAGAACAGAACATCGGCCATTGTAAACAGAACATATTCCAATGATGTAATCCACCAAATCACACTTAAGGAGCTGACAATGATCTCATCCATGAAATCACACATACAGTCTTTCTCATGATTAAATTCAGAGTGACAAAAAACTGGTTTGCCATATTTCTTCAAATCAAGGCCGGTGCTGTTATTTACCTCAGCTGCAGAGGGTGCCAGGACCCTACTGGAGGAAGTCTTATGTGACAGGGGGATTTGTCTAGTTCTCTACTATTCTACATACTTATTATTTTCCTCCCACAGTAAAAGTGTTACCCCTATACACCAAACACAAAAACCATGCGGCCTGATGGGGAGAAGTGTGCTGTGACTTTTCTAAGCAATCTGACTTTTATGAGTGAATTTTTTTCCCATTCACATAACATGGGCGAATTTTTGCACACAGCTTTTGTGCTACATCCACGCACAAAAAGCGAAAAAGGTGCGTCTTGTTGAGGAGAAGCGGTCTGTCAATTTTCAAATCACCCTGACTTACCAATCTTTTGCAAAAACCACAAACTTCACAGCTCCCTCACACTTTACCTTTAAAACTCTATGTCACTCTATTATGTGCCAAGTACCGTCTTGATAGATATTGTACTTTGGGAGAAAACACAGTTTAAGTTTGAAGAACAATACAGTATATTGACTGTAGTAGCCTGCTACAACGGGTGCCCCTCCACCACTCTTCAACACACTCCGTGAGACAGATCTCCGCCACCCACCAAAAAATGTTTTTCATTCAAAACAGGCCGCAATTCCCACCGAACCTTGACATATTGCCTAACAAAACATTCTGCATCCTCATCTATCCACCAATCTAGGTGTGAAGGAAACTGATGGCTACTTCAGACGTTATGGCCATTAGAAGCTGGCGGCGTCACAAGGACTTCCTGGTCCAAACAGCCGCTCGTTCTGGGCTCCTAGCAGTTGTACTTTCTAACACACATATACATATGACACATCGATCTTTTTCAGCATCTTCTGCCTAATCCAGTGATTGCAGAAACCCTCACAGCTCCCTCTTCCTTTGGCCTAAAAAACAATCAAAGTTTTAATGGGTACCACCAAGTGAAATTTGATGTGTGTAAAATATCATCTTGATATCTGTTGTGCTTTGATAGAAAACACAGTTTAAGTTTGAAGAACATTTCAGCCATCGATATCATGTGGTTAAAAAAAAAAAAAAAAAAAAAAAAAAAAAGAGATAATCTCTAGAAGGCAGCACCACACTGTGTTATACCAAGCTGCACAGCAGGGCCAGTGTTTCAAAAATGAGGGGGGTGGAATGTTCAGGAGTAGACTTTTATTTATTTATTTAATTATTTATTTATTCATTCATTCACTCATACATTCATATATTTATCTACTATTTAATTAATTATGTTTAAATGTATTTACTTATTGTAAATACCGTATTACTGTATTTATTCTTTTTCCCATTTTACACATTACAAAGCCGTTACGGCCGTCAGAGCCTGGCAGCATCATGTTCAAAGCAGGTTAAATAAAGTGACGCCTACTGGGGACAATATAGGCGTCCAAAGCTGATGTTAATAAACATGAACATAAACATGAACAGCTTAATGCCCACACACTGCCTGCTAAACAAGCACTTTATGTCTGTGTGCCTTCACACATTTTTACACAAGCACACACCAATCAGCCATAACATTATGACTGCCTGTACAATCAAATACAATCCAACTGTTCTGCCATAAAGTTTACTTTTATGATGCCTATAATGTTCAGGTTTTCTGTTTGTCATATTAATTGGGTCAATTCTGTTTGCCACTGAGGTCACAGATAGTGGTGCTGTTGTACTGGACTGTATTTTATTGAGGTGTTTCTACTATTCTATCCCCCTTAGGTATATAAATAGAGAGGATAAAAAAAATAGAAACATCTCTCAATATAATGTAGCCCAGCACAAGATATCTGCAAACTACAACCTCAATAATAAACTTAAAATTAAATTTACTCATTCTCCACAATGTCAACAAAAACTGATTATAAACTTTCTTAAAAAGGGTAGAATTTATGGCAAAGCTGTTGCATTGAACTGCATTCGATTGTACAGATGGTCATAATTTTATGGCTGATCAGTGTACACATGCTGTGGGCTACATCTACTTTTTCTTAATAAGGGATTTTTTGAGAAATATTTGCAGGACAGTGTTGTGGAAAGTTCAGTGATCTGCACAGCCCCATACAGTTCTTCAAATGTGGCCACTGCCATCTTGTGGCACTTGTATGGTACTCCAAAATACAGTTTGACTGAGACAGCCATGGTGACTGAACAACAAAATGTTTAAAATAGCCTGGTTAAATTGTTGAATTTATGACATTAAAGGAGGGAAATAGCTCAAAATCGGTTGACCTCTATTTGAAATGAGTCATAGTAGCAACAAATGAATGCCCATGTGTTTAAGAATCATACCATCAGCGTTGAATGTTTGGACCACTTACCCACATTGCAACTATCCATTTTCAAAATCATGCTAGAGCTTTCACAACATATAATCAAAAATTTTAATTATGAATTTTTGGTTAAAATACCCACCTTATAATGTTCTGCTGCAGCAGCAAACAAAATTGTCACAATTCGTATACCATAGAAGGGATCAATTGCTGTGTAAATGTTTCCCTGGGTCTATTTTCTGGTGGAGAGAGTTTCACTCCACTCACTCCAATTTCAAGTCATCTAAACACAACAGTGCTGCTGCTTTTAGGAAAACTAATGTGGACAACTTTATTCCAGTGATGAATACTGGTGTGAAAAAGTGTCAAGTCCCTGAAAGTTCATTTTCATATCATAGTGGAATGAATGAAAATCTATGGTTGGATAAAAGGGAGGAAAAATTATATTGGAGTTCTAAAATACCACTGCTTGCCTTGCAAATACATTAGCAGAAATGTGAAGTGTATATATTTTATAATATTACGCTGAACATGCAAAACCACTACATACGTAGGTATGAAAACTCAAAGTCACAAACACAGCCGGTGCTTACCTGTGAGGATCATTTCCATTGACACTCTGTCAATGGTCAGGACATCAGTGGAGCCATGATCACAAGCCTCAATGTAAAACTTTTCCGATGTGGTGTGCCTGGCAGGACATGCAGTGATAACCAAGTCAAGTTTGTGAGCTAATTAATTATGACCTCAGCTAGGCACAGCTACAAACAAACAACACTGAGAGAAGGCCGTCCTTTATAGCTGTCACAAAACATTTTATTTACTACTACAACGCTAGTGCCCCCATGTTTTCTAACAGCTGATGGGGTACGAAGACATACTGGTTTTCAGATTGACTGGCAGCTTTTGTCTGAATGAGTCAGTGGTTACTTGTGGCAACAGCAGATGTTGCGACAAGAAAGAGGAAGTGTAGCTGCCCTTGTAAATGCACATTCTAATCAATTAACTTGATTATCAACAAACATTACAAAGAAGGCTGCTCTGACAGTCATTTGTTTACCAAGCTGGCTATGGTACATAGGTAGAACAAATATGCTTGTTGGAACACTTAGCCTGTTTTTGTGTTTTTGATATCAAATTGAATCAATAAATATGTAAAACAAAATGCAGTTTAATGGACATTTGTCATCAAGTTTGTTAAAAAAAAAAAAAAAAAAAAAAAAACGCTTTTGCAGTTCCCAAATCGTCACTGTGCTATTACAACAGCACAGTGAAGGCTGACAGAGGAGAGTGCTGTGGACAGCTTCAGCTGAGAGTGGAATGATTCATTCATTCATTGTCTTAAATTGATTCTAAACTCTACCAAATCAAATTACTCGATTGGCAAAGAATCTGATAGAATGAATCACACTAAAGTCGGCCTGAGGTGAGTAATAAGTCATCACTCAGATGCTGATTCTGATTGGCCAATGTATATTTCTCATACAGCAGCCATGAAAAGAAAGCATGAGGCAGATTCAGCAAAGACTATAACATCCTCAGTATTATCAAGGGGAAAGAGATGAAGCGGAGGAGACAGACAGGGGAAGAACAGAGCATGGAGACCTGAGCATGGAGAGGGAACCACCAAAGGAGAAAGTAAGGACACTGAAAAAGATGCCCACAAAGAGAGAAGCAAGAGAAAGAGACAACAAATGACAACTATGTAGTTCAAAGAAGCCCTCAAGGTGGAGGAGAGCAAGGAAAAGCAATCTGAGGTTAAAAAAAAAAATAGGACACAGTAAAACATGGAGTTAAGCTCAAGTAGTATTCCACCAAAGTGTACACATCCCCACTAAAAATTTAAGAGGGGTGTCACCGACGTGTTTTTCAGTCACACGAGTAGCAGACAGGAGAGGTAAGCCACAAATTCACAGGGTTTGCCAACTTAAGTCTGAATGGTGTTCTGCGGCTTTCCTCAAAACAAAACAGGCTCATGGCTTTTTGTTATTGTGCACTGCTTTTCATAGGGCTCTATGATTCCAATGATGCAGAAAACACAGACAAAAATTGGAAATTATACTGAAAACAGAATCAACTGTAAAATGGAGAATATCACAGAATTTAACAAAATGTGATGCAATCTATAAAAATCAGGGTTTTCCATTATACCATTAGCATTTTTATACAGTGCCAAAGCCAAATGAAGAGGAAATAACTATGCCGAGTCAATACTATGTTCAGGGATCTACAGTGCAAATACTTCACTTGCATTTGCTCCTAAAATACATATGTGCAAACCAGAAAAATAATTTGTGAGCATGGTGTGCAAATAAATATCACAATCTAGTGCAATCTTTTGTTAAAACATTAATATTCCCACCAAACACAAAACAGTAGAATGTTTACAGTTTACAGTAAAGACACCTACACTGACCACCAGTCTGTTAACAGCACACACATTCACACTGCCCACGGTAGTATTTCAGGAATTTTGAAAACATATTTGCATATATCATATCAGTATAGGCCACAATAGATGGAAAATATCAGCATAGCGGATATCAGCAAAAACTCCAATATTGTGCATCCCTATTATATCCCTACACGTTATTATAATGGCATGGATGGCAGCAAATGTAGTGCCAGTTGTAGAAACAATCTGATGAGTCAAATGAAGCACGTCGATTAGGAGAGTCAGGCTACGACTGTTTGCCTTCCAGTTCATTCTGTGCTCAAAATAAACAGCAAAAGGCAAAATGAAAATGTGAAAATGAAAAACCCTGTCAGACTCCACCTGATCACATCGCTGCCTGCTCAGATTATTTCATCATTCCAGTGGGTTTGAGCAGATCGGGTTCTCCTAATGGAAAAATGAATTTGAACTTGAATGTTTCAACATGTAAGCTGACAAGGGCTTGTTGTGGATGTGATGCATGTCAGAAATTACAGATGAAGTTGAAAAAAAAAAACGGATGGCTAGCCTGTGTTTTCTTCACTAGACAGCTGCTTTATACCTGCATGTCAGTTTGCATTTGGTCCATCAGCTGACAGTTCAGTGGCACTTGTCAGAATCAGGATATTTTCTCCTATTGGAAAACTGACAAGTTGGACTGTTGGTGGGATTTAAGCATGGGATGCTGGGCTGGACCAGAGATGGTTCTGGTCAGGTGCAGCTTTGATGTTTATATGCCTGTGAAAAACTCTACACAATAACAAAAAAGAAAAAATGAAGGCCTGCACTAACATTTAAAACATGATCCCACTAGAATTCCAAATGCCAGATAAACTAGGTGAAGAATTTACAGCCTAAGTCATTCATTCATGATTTAAAAAAAATGCAATGACTTCCTCAAAGGATCCACCTGTGCCTCCTCTCTGAGCTTCACCGGCAAGCCTCCTCTCTCCTCTCTCCTCCAGATGCACTTTACTAACTGAGACATCCGTCAAGATGGCGCGCCGAGACTGACTTCCGAGTCACAGGCAGGAGGACGGAGGAGAGAGGAGATGAGGCACAAAACAGAGAAATGAAAAAAGCTGATGGTAGATGGTAAACAATCAAATAAAAGTTAAATAATTCTTACTGCATGACATTAAAATAAACCATAAAGGCATCCTGTCAAACCTGTCCTCGCTTGTAAACTGTTAGCATATGTCGACAGAGTTATTTGTTAGCGAGCTGAGGGATATTGTACTTGACGGTTGCTTTTCTGGTCATGGTTCCGCGTTGTACGCTTGCCACGTAGGGATTAGGCGTTTTTCACGATCAGCCATGTTTTTTGTTTACATTTGGCGTGGTGCATCTGGAGGGCCTGGAGGTCTGACATTGGACATTTCAACTGGGAAATTCCGACCTCCCACTTTGAATGGAACCGATCATAACCAAAGACTCTCATTCAGACAACGCAAGCAACTAAAAACCAATTGGCTCGGAACACCGGTATATTGTCAGGAACAAGCGGCAGTCATTGCAGCTATTTTGGCATTTTTCATTTAGCTCGGCGGCACTAAGGGCTCGTGAAAGCAATACTTTCGTGCCATCTATAGACAGATGGCCTTTTTTAAATACCAGATGTAAAGTTGCTAAAGTTGGTTGCGAGCTAACTAGCTAGCTGTAGATGTCAACTTAGCACCGGTCTGTGATTTCGGCTATATACTTGTCTGGCCAATTTTCCTGTCTTTTATTACATTTTGGAACAACTTAGCTCATGTTGTGTGAAAACCGCAACAGTAAGTTACCTGACGAGACAAAAAAGCATTCAATGTTCGACGGAACTTACAGATTGAAGCTCTCGTAGGGGTTCGCCATCTTTCCTGGAGTCTGACATGCGTCTTTGCGATTCCCAACCCATTCACCGTTAATCACGCCCACTTCCCCCCACTTCTTTTGCTTCTTCGTCTTCTTCTTCTGCTTCGTCATCATTTATTTGGCGAATTGCCAAGCAGCTTTATGCACATACTGCCACCTGCTGTATCGAAGCGTACAGCATCATTCTACATTCTTATTCCAAGTTTTGTTTTCTAATCCTGGTTGTTTAATTAACCAAAGTAGTTCCATGCTAACATGCAGTTATTAAAATAATGTACATATCTCTAATTAAAACGCACTGAAACGTTGCAAAGTATACTTCAAGTTATTTATCTAAATGTATACTTACTTCAAATGTAATATACAGTATATATGTCATATATTTCTTTTTCAGTTCCAATTGCAGTGCTTCATATGTATATGCAGATGGATCTACCATTTTATATATAGGTATTACTATTACCTATATAAGTAGTGCTATTTTAATTTCTTATAGGGTTGTAGGAGTGACTGTTTTCTATGGGGAAATATTGTAGGAAAAAAAGTTCCTCCTTTGTTGTTAAGTTTGATGTCAAGTCCTGCTGCTGCTGCTGCTGCTGCTGCTGTTATTTGAAGTTCCACTCCTGGAATCTGATAAGGTGGGTTGTAGTACACTGCTTTTCACTGATGCTCTTTGTCAAACACATTGGAATATTAATGCACCACATATTTTTTCATGGCTAGATCTGATACGTGTCTAGATTGTTTTGGGTTCAGGACAATGTATGCTAATTAGTAACTCAACACCATATCACAGCTGACACTTATTATCCTTGGTTTTTGTGTTATCCTTGGTGATTCCAAGGAGTTCCCAGGCCAGGATATATAACCCCCCCAGCATGTCCTGGGTCTGCCTCAGGGTTTCCTCCCAGCTGGTTGTGCCTGGTACACTTCCACAGGGAGGCACCCAGGAGGCATGCTGACTGAACCACCTCAGCTGGTTTCTTTCAATGCAGAGGAGCAACGGCTCTACTCCGAGCTCCTGCTTGATGTCTGAGCTCCTTACCCTATACCTAAGGGTGAGCCCAGCCACCCTGCAGAGGAAACTCATTTTCACCACTTGTATCCACAATCTCATTCTTTCAGTCACTACCCAGAGCTGGTGACCACAGCTGAGGGCTAGAACAAAGATCAACCAGTAAATTGAGAGGTTTGCATTCTAGCTCAACTCCGTCTTCAACATGATGGTCCGCTACAGCGAACACATAACTGACACCGCCACCCCAATCTGCCTGACAACCTCCCACTCTATTTTACCCTCACTCATGAACCTGAGATACATGTATACATGTATCTCAGCCAAGAACTCACTTGTGCAAAAAAGTGCCATCAGTGTCTGAAACAACAGCCTGACTGATGATATTTTATTCAGTATAAAATGTGGTTTATCAAACTTACATTTACATTTTAATTATGAAATTATTATAGCATAGGCTACTTATTTGAGGAATTATCAATGACTCATATTTTTTAAAGTTTCATTTTTAAATAATCTCATGTACCCCCTCCAACATACCCCTAGGGGGACACGTACCCCTATTTGAGAACCACTGAATTACACAGTCATGACTAAGTAGGACTTAGATTTCAGATCTGTTAGTTCACTATTAATCACTGGTTCTTCACCTGAGACACCCACACTGGCAGCTTTCTGATTTCTTTCTAGTGACTATCAGGGATTCATTTACCCCACGTGAACCCAATTTATTTAATGCTTTGTCTTTATCAGTATCAAAGACTTTCATCATCTTACAGTAATGATTTATGATATTTTCATTTCAATAAATATGTCATGCTACTAATAATTGTATAAAATTTGATTTGGATAGTTTAGCCTTGAGCTACAACTAACTAGCAGGTGAATGTGCTTTTCACAGTATTGTCAGTATTACATGAACCTTTGCTATCCTATCATAGCTGTAGTAAGCTAAGTATCAGCACTGGACCATTCAAATAAAGTATCATCAATAACTCATTTTGCACTAAAGAAGACACCAGCATGATGCAGCTGAGTTTTCATTCATTTATTCAAGTGCAACAACAGTACACAGCGCCATCACATGCAATCCACAGCGCTCAGTGAAGGTGTTTTCACACAGGCAGTGTTTAGGTTGGCCCAGTTGAACTCTGGGCCCGAGTGTGGTTTGTTGGGGCCAGTGTGAACACAACAATTGCCCTCAGGTGTGCACCAAGAAAGCCCTGAAGAGGTGATCTTGGTTTGGCTACAGCTGAACTCTGGTGTGCTCCGTTTGTGATGTGAACGTGGCCAGACATCGATCCTATCACGGTGGATGGTGGTGGAGGACCCAATTGCAGGAGCAAGCAGGCAAAAATGCTCAATGACAAAAATATATTTAATCCACTTACTGGGAACGCAGGGAACACATGGCACAATATGGAACACAATGAAGCACAATGAAGCACAATGAACCAACAGGGAACAGAACACAAAACAAGACTTAAATACACAAGAACTAAATGATCAAACAAGACACACCTGGGGAAGGGGCTGGAGCACAAGACAGGAGAACACAGAGGATAGGCTGGGGGAAACACTGGGAGGGATCAGAACAATCAGGGATAATTGACAGACACAGGACAGGTGTGACACTGGGAGGGGAAAACAAGACACAGGTGAAATCACTAAAAGAACCAGGCAAAAGAAACACAAGAGACACACATGAAACAGAACCAAACAAAACACAAACAAACACAAAACCATGACAGT
>OMLB01023351.1:3063-13433 GCA_900302555.1 Myripristis jacobus
TAATAAACCAACACACACACACACACACACACACACACACACACACACACACAGGCGCAGACCATTATTTTCAGAGAACCCTCACAACCCCTCATAACATGAGGAAAAGTTCAAAACTATTGCATGTTTATGTGTATGTTACACATTTTGTTTGCTTACTTCAACATGTTAGTTAACTTCAACATCCTTATGCACATTTACTTTCACAAGTTTTTAAGCATCTACACACTCAAAACCATCGCATACTTTCATTATTAGCCAACGGGGAAGCGTTTTTTGATGACAGTCCTCTGCTTGGCTAGAGAGAGAGTGAGTGTGTGTGTACCTGCAGATTAAGCAGTGTAGCTCCAGTCCTCATAGCCTCACTGATCTCCAGGCTGTACTGTTGCCGTGGGAAACGGGGGGGACTCTGGTTGTTTGGGGGCAAAACTTCAATGTAGACTGTAGTAATGGATGATCTACAGAGTTGGGGGGAGAAAGAGAGAGATGTGTTAGGAAGATAGAGATGTGTGTGGCGACTAGAGAATGGGGTCAGACAGATTGGACAGACAGATAGTGCATCGCCAGAGAAACAGGCAATACTAGGAGAGGCGATAAAGCAGGAATTATGAGGAAGGAATATGTTAGTAAGCTAGAAGAGAAGTGAGGGAGAAAGTGGGCAGTTGGAAGAGAGGAAAATCGGAGAGGACAGTGAGTGAAAGGGGAGTATCAGAGAGGGTGAACGGTCTATCATTTAAGTTCAGAGGAGCTTGCCTGTGTGTGTTTCTTTGCACTCCATGCTGTGTTTACCTAATCGATAACAGCATGGAGTCAACAAGAACGCGAGTGTCAGACACACTGGACAAACTATTTATTACTGTTCTATCTTGTATTGAGCTTTTATAAACTTTCTTCTGGAAGCTTCAATTTTCTGTTGTGTTTGTTTAACCTGTGAGGCTCTTGAGGGTGAGATTGACTGAAGAGTGTGCTGATTGATTGTTTGTGGTTAATATCACGCTTCCGACACTCGCATCAGTTTAATTTTGAGAGCCTGGCTGCGGACACCCATTGCCAATTGCAGTCCGTGTAACTGTGAGTAAATGGTGGAAGAAATATGAAAATGCAAGTCCTTTACACAGGTTCTGGGATTTATTCCTGCCATAGCTACAACTTTTGAAGAATATGGAATAGCTTCTGTTTGATGATTGAAAGATTTCATTCCCCACTGATGTGCACATGCTGAACTTAATTTGCCGTTAAGTAAGTTCTGTGGTTAAAAACAACAACGACAACAGCAACAACAACAACATCTACATATTTATTTTCTGCTGATTCTAATGCTTTCATTGGGGGCAGAAGTGCACCTATATATACTGTGAAGTGACACCACTTTGTTATAGCAGTGCCATTACATCAGCTTTAAAGATGCTCTTCATTATACAGGTTTGTGCACTTCATTATGCCGTCTGGCACAGAGATACAACCAAGACCCTCAGAATTTCAACTATTATTTAAAATCAAGCAGTAAGGATTCATGCAAACCATGGCCATGCTAATGTTATTGTAGCATATAACCCTCTCATGTTTATAATGGGATTAATATTGTAGAGAGGCTTTGCTCAAGTGCAGCACTCAATTCCAATGAATGGAGTGATTACAGGGTTTACAATGATGTCAGAGGAACCGTGAATAACAAGTGGATTGCAACATTTCTGTCTTTTTGGAGGCAGGAGGGGGACTGTATACCATTACCCCCCTTTTAATATGTTTTTTTCTTTCATTGATTGTGAGTTCTTAGTCCATTTAGTTTTGTTTTTTTCTTTTTTTTTAAATCTGTACATTGCCCGGCCCATGCAGTGGGTGTGAATTTAATGTGTGCTTTTTTGATGAAATATCCCTGGCATTATAATATATCCACATTCAAATGTGGATAAATTGCCAGAATTTGCCAACTTGGTGATTATGTTTACATAGGGAATTACAAGGAAAAGGGAAATAAGACAAAAAAAAAACAAAACAATAATGGCAGGAAAATAAGGGCATTATATTGAGGCAGAAGCTCAAGGCTAATTTTTTCCATGGCAGAGACAGCCAGAGAAAAATGCATTTGGAGTAGTATCTGAACAGTAGATTGTTGATTGTTTCGCTTGAGCTTATTTATTATGAAATGAAGCCTAAATTACATTGTGTTTACTTCCCCTCTGACAAACAGCTTTGGACATTTGACAGGCTGTATTCACTGGCATTTTTAATCAACATACCACTTACTGCACAACAGTGTGTCACCATAATGACTCGTAATTGACAGGGTTGTTTATTTCCAATGTTGTAAACAGCTTGTGTCCTTGTTGGCAGTTTTTTTTCCTGCAAATGTTTGCTTTGCTGGGTCACAGTTGTTACTTTTGCAAAACTATTTGTCCCACTGGCAAATTGACTGCCCTGACATAATTGGAAGATAACGACAAACTAGCTGCAAGTTGCAGGGAAGACTCACCCAAAAAAAGATCTCATCTGTTATTCTTATGATCTTAGATAGTTCAGTCTAGACTTGTGTTGATAAAAAAAAAAAAAAATCTCCTCCAAAAGCAAGAAACAAAAGAGCTGAGACTCTTGATAATGCCGCTGAGAGAAATCATTGAGATGCTCCATTACCAGTAAACAGAAGACAGACTTTGTGGGAACCATGACAGTGCCCAAGGTTATTTTGTGCAAACATGGACAAATTTTCTTGCTCATATCTTTTAGCGCTACTGTAAAATAAATACACAAAAGTCAATGTAAAAGCTCAAACAATCACGCTGTAAGTGCACAAAAACAGTGAAGCAGCTCCAGGTTTGCTCTTGATTATCTCACAGACTAGGTATGGGAGAACTTGTCATAGAATATGGGCATATACAGTAGAGGACAAATAGATATTTGAGTGCTGTTTTACTATGGGAAAAACTGAGATGCTGTAGAGCAACCAAGTAAAGGGGGGCCACTTTTAATTTACTAATCTGCACATTGTATTTTCAAGCTATTTCTGCCTTCTTCTGTTGTATTTCAAGCAGCAATATATCCTAGCAGGACTGAGTTGGCTTTAGTTCACCTTGTAGGGTAACAATATTGTCTGGACACTGGTAAAACCAACCAACTATCCAGCCGAGTGAAAAAGTCTCGCTTGTTGGAATTTAATTAGCTATGGGTCTTACTAGTGCTGTGCTATATGTTAATAAATGCTCTCATTGCTGACATGTCTGTAGAGCTCACTCTAGAGCTAAATCTCCCACTTTGGAGGTTTGTAGTGGTAGAGGTGATGTGAGGCACTCCATGACTGATGTCATTGCTGGCTGAAGCTCTGTATTAGACTCAATCACTTTAGAAGCCCTTGCCTCTCATGATTTAATGTTAGATTGGTAAAATAATCCTCTGTAAAATGGTGAATTTATATCCAGGAACAGTAAAACATCAGTATTCTGTGCTAACAGGCTAAGAGCTACTGTTGCTCACTGCTGTTTATTGAAGTTAACAGAAGATAACAGCTGCAGGTGAAGGCTGCCAATCACACAGACACCTCAGAAAACATTATATATAGCAGATTTTTTGAAAACGCAGCATGCAATTAATTCACCAAAGAGCACACATTACAGGAGGGTCCAAGCTGCATTTCTTTTTTTTTTCTTTTTCTTTTTGATTTGTTGTTAGTCACTCTGCTGAAAGACAGGGGTCAGCAATGATATAGATAAATAATAGATGAATAATTTAAAAAATAAAAATGATTAATGCCTTTGTGGTGCATGTTGCATGTTTTTATCTGAATGCTGTGCTTTTATGCCACTCTGCATGTTTTTATGGTGACGTGTACCATATGTACCCTTTATTTTTAATCACTTGGATAAACTGAACAGTGCAGTGAGTCACAAGATGAGCGACAGGTGCGGCGGTGCCACACAGGCGGAGCTGTGGAAAAGGTAGTGTGTGGGACCCAGCAGGCAGACTGCTGGAGGAAGCAGTCCAGCCGGAGAGAGAGAGAGGGCAGCGGGTCGGTTCCCCTGGCAGCCCTCAGCCAAGTGACCAAGGTGTCGACGTGGGAATATACGCAGCAGATAGTGTACGCCAACACAGATTAACTCAGGCATGGGTCGGCAGTTGGTCGTCTGTTGCCCAAACAAACCGTGAGTACCCTCTGGCATATCTGGGTTGCGGGCACACGGAGGCAGATCAGGAGGGGCCGCAGCTGGAAGCAGTGGTGGCAAAGCTCGGGGTGGGGAGCACACTGGAGCCCTGGTGTCTCTGCTCTTCCACAAACCTGACAGGGTTGGAGAGCCCTGGCAGTGTGGGAGATGTACTGGAGAGCCAGTGGAGCATCAGAGGGCAAGGACGTGGACACAAGAGAGGAATTGCTGGACTGAACTTGGACTTTTTATTGGATTTTAACCCTGCTGTCCTTGTTATCATTTAAAAATGTAATAAATCTGATTTTAATTTGAGATTTAGACTCCTGTCTGGTTTTTAACTCTGCTCCCCTGGTTTTAAAGCACTGGTCAGCCTTTTTCGAGTCCTAGACTTTTTAGTTGTATCTCCCTTCATATCTAAATTTAACTAGGGTTGTAAGGTGCGGCCCTGCTATTGGCTGCTGGGCCTGGCCAGATTATTTCAGATAATATGGTGATTCACAGCATAGTTCACAGCATCCTCATTCTGTCACTATTGGGAAAAAAAAGAAGAAGGCATCTTTAATATAATTTATCAAAGACAGTGAGAAGGCGCAATGCTGATTCACACAGATTAAAATGGCTCACAAAAATTAAACGTCAAAATTGATTTGTTGTATGTTATAATGCGTTTCTAGCTTTCAACATCAGCTTAGTAGAGAGGAGTGTGTGGAACACTGTAGCCTTGAACTGTTTGTAATTCATCTCTAACTTCTCAAAATTATTTTTTCCATATATGTTTTTATAATCGATGACCTAAAATTTTGTTCCCAACAGTCAAGGATAGAAGTGATGCATGTTACTGTAATTAGGCTGTTTTTTGTGTACTTGTTCTTTACTGAGTCAGTAATTTTACTTATATTTGTTCAGGCCCACACTTGAAGCTGAAGCACTGCATTGTATTTGCTGCAGTAATGTATTTACCTACATGTTAAATCTCACCCATTAGACAACAAATTTACTGGCTTTCTAGATGCACCAGCTACTGAACCATCATAAACTTACAAACTTTCACATTGATTGCAAAGATGCAGAGAAGCAAAGATGAGAAGAGTAATATGGCTTTGTGTTGTTATTATATGATTTTGTAATTTCCAGATAAAAGAAGTATTTTCCAATTAAAAGAATCTAGTTTGACCTTTGTATTCTTATCCTTCAGGAATTGCATGGAAAAGATTGCATCTAACAAACCCTCACAGATAAGTGGTTTGAAAAATGAATGAATGAATGAATGCTTATTTCTAAAAAAGTGACTCAGTTATATTTACTGAGCTAATTTTAAACAAGCTATTTTTACTTCTACTCAAGTAGATTTTTATAGTGGTGCTTCTACTTTTCACAATTGTAAACAAACTATGTACAGAAAAATGTTTTTTATAAACACAAAACATAAATATTCTTAAGTCCATCAATGAATACAACACATGCAGTAGGCAATTATGTGTGTGTGTGTGTGTGTGAGCGGGGCACACGGCGTAGGGGAGGGTTGCTGTGTGTGACTGGCCTATCACACAACGTGGACATAGTCGGCTACCCAATGAGGATTTTCATTCATCACGAGCATGGATATTGACTCATATTACTCGGATAATACTTGTACTCGGCAAAAGTGCTTTATCCGTACTGGATACTCGTTTCAGCTGAGTATCCGGCTCAACCCTACTGTATATCTACTTGAGTATTGTACTCAGTACACTTTCATTCTAGTAGCTTTATCTGTACCTGTATTGTGTCCTTACACGGCAGGGGTACTGTGTTCCAGCACACACTAACACGACTAAAACTGGATAAGAGACAGTAAAAGCCGAAGAACCTCCGGTCTGAACAATAACCCACAAAATCCATTTAGGTTTGCAGCAAAAAAAAAAAAAATGACAAAACAAGAAAACAAAAAAGAAAGCTCCCTGAAAAATGGATTGTAAGCCAGTGTTTTATAAAAAAATGTTTCAGATGGCATTATTGAGGAGAAAAGACAGAGGGATCTGGACCGTGTTCAATAGTAGCGTGTATGGGAGCCAAGACCAATTTCTCCTTCTCCTCCTCGAATCCAAATCTCTCTTTGTCTATCAATAATGCTTGGCAATAATTAATTATTTCTTTCACATCCCTTCTGCAGGATTTTAAAAAAACAAACATTGTCCATTTGCAGGACACATGCAATCATATAACTGCTGTTTCCTCACACACGCTCACACGAACATACACTCACAAACTTGCACATCGAGTTTTTGAAGAAACAATGTGAAAAAGATGAGGTTGTGTAGTCTGAACAGACAGACATTTTAGGGGTAATTTCCTTTTAACCTGCAATTTATCAAGCCCTATCCTGCAGTTTAGCCCTGTCATCCTCAGCTTTTTCAGCCACCACTCTGCACTACTGCACACACACACAGACACACACACACACACACACACACACACACAGCCATTGTCTCAGTCACTCATTTAGAGAGTTATTTGGTGTTTCAGTGAATCACAACCAGTTTAGGTGAGTGTTTATAGGTGAATGGCTTTGAGCGTACACAGCCATCCTCTGTATAATTCTCTGCTATAAAACTCAGCTTCAAATTTTTGCTGCTCTCTGTACCAAGGACTCTTCAGCTACAGCAGCCGGGCAGGCAAAGTGAAAGTTACTTTGTTGGTCGAGGGCCAAACTCATTAAAACACTCTTTATGTGTCCTAGAAATAAGACCGTGCCCTGGTTTTACATGCCGATCCATAGTTTAAAAAACACTACTCCTTGAAACTGGCAAGGATGTACAGTATCTATCTATCTATCTATCTATCTATCTATCTATCTATCTATCTATCTATCTATCTATCTGAGCCAAGCAAGAGCACTTTAAGTCTGGAATGCCTCGAGTGTTCTTCAACTTTTCCAGCATCAGCCCCAGTCATGGAATTTATGTCTCTCATCCTGGGATCCAAACTCATTAAAAAATACTGCCACTCATCCCTTGTTGGAACCCACCAGGCAAATGCCACAGAGCCCATTTTGGGTCCTGACCCACAGTTACAACAGACCAGGAGAGAGATGGATATTGATCTGTTATGAGGGGTTATGTTTGATAGTTTCAGTGGAGGAAAAAAGGGAGTCTAGGGAAATTTGGGGGACAGCCTGCGAGCCAATCACTGGAAACACCTCAATCTGCAAACTTTCATGTTCTGTATTGATTGGGTGGCCGCAGAGCTGAAGCGCAGAGTAGGACAGCAGAAGATTCTCATTTTTATGATTATTGTATCTTAGGGTCAGAGGAGAGAGAGAGAGAGAGAGAGAGAGAGAGAGAGAGAGAGACTTAAAATTTGTCAATGAGTGGTAAATTAAATATTTTATCATGTGGACACAGTGAGACAATGACGACCATTTATCTTCTTCACTTGAAGTGCCATCTGTTTTGTTGAGTGGGAGTTATTAACTGAGTTGATATGATTTGGGGAAATTTGGGGACAGCCCACAAGTCAACCACTGCAGCAAATTTAATTTTCAACTTTCACCAAGTTTATTGATTTGTGTGCCACAGATGCTGAGAAGTTTCAGACAATTTAATTATGACTTTTGACAGCTATTGACAAACAAATGAAGCTGAAAATCACCCAAAAATCACTCCAGTTGTTTTGCACATTAGAACAAGAGGAGTTTCAAATTTGCTACCAAGAGCAGCGAAGGAGTTCTGTGTGTTGAGGAACACTGACATGAAATGTATCAGGCGATGGACACGTGTTAGTTCTTGCAGACATAAACACAATGATCTTTCAGGCTATGCTATCATTTGCTCTTTCCTCTTACTTCAATCAGTAAAACCTCAGTGTCAGTCAGGTATCACTCATTATCATCCCATCTTTATTAAAGCTCCAGTTTGTAATTTTGCATGCCCCACAAAATGCTTTAGTGTGTGGATAGGGGCTTTAATGTTGTTATAGAGGCAGAGATGCTTCCCACTGACCTCCTCCTGCAACGATGTCCTCAGCCCGGCAGCTGGGAGACTGAAACTGGCAAGGTTCACTTAACCTAACCTTTTAGTTACCACGAGCTTGATAAAGTGCCACATTTTCCACAAACAATGCTTTAACTGGCTCAGTGCTTAGAAGTTCACTCGTCCTTCCTTCCCCCTGCTGCCCTTGTTACATTTGTTGACAATGAGACTTGACATAAACGTTGCAATTTGTTCTTGGCTAAATGTTGCCTTTGTGTGGTGTGCGTGACTGTACTTCCTCTTGCACTAACTGAATTGGTCCTTGCCTGGACTCCAAGGACTGTAGTTTGTTTTTGTTTGTTTTTCTGCAAGGACGTTGTAGTACTAATTAATCCGATTGTTTAGACATTCCCATGTGACAAACACAAGGAACTTTTTGCCCTTTTCCCTGCAAAACAGCGACCATAACAATCATGATTAGGCTGGTGCCACCCCCCAAGCTTGGTTTGTATGACATTTGCTTTGATTAATGTTTGTTTCTTTTTCAAGCTGGATTTATAGCATTTCGGTTTTATTCAGTAATATACAGTATGAGAGAAACACTGCAAAAGGAATGGATGACATGCAACAAAAGGCATGAATTAGATTGGAACCATAGAAATTTAATGGGTAGAACCGGCATGGGCCTTTGGTTCACGGTAAATCCGAGTATTTCCTGGTGGTTCACCTTGCCATGGCAGCAACTGTAAACATTCAACCGATGTCACCACGTCGGCAGAAGAGTTTGTTTACATTGAGACAACTTCCAATAATTTTCAAATAACTTTAGCGGCACCCTGATGATTTTAATTCAGTTTGCGTGTTAACTTTAACTTCCCCCTTTCTTGCTGCTGTGAGCTGCACAAACCGTGATACAGAGATCCACTGAACAGCCAGGTGTTCGTTTCGTCCTGATGGAAGTTTCAGTAAAAATTATTCAAACAAACTCTTCTGCTGATGCGGTGACATCAGTTGAGCGCAGCTGTTGCCTTGGCACGTTGATCCACCAGGAAATACTCTGATTTGCCGTGAAACAAAGGACCACAAAGCTGACACCGGATCGGCCCATTCCATTACTATGATTGGAACCCACGGCAACAAGAGCACATGGTTACGTTTCCACTGAGCTGCAGCTGTTTGTTGGACCATGTTGAGGCATTATGCGGCAAACTGCTACAATTTCAATCTGTGGAGCAATGCAGATTAACCTTGTTCCAGTGGTGGATGGTTCTATTTCCAGGTTTGCGTCTGTTTCAAAACCGCATATTGCCAAGTAATTGCTGAGACTACAACTGCACATCGTCACTCCTCTCTAACAAATCAATACGCATAGAGTATACAAAACATTAAAAGTACTTGTTTTCTCCATGAAATAGTCTGAACGTGTGAATCCACGTGAAAGCAATGGTCCCTTATTGAACTCATCCATGACAGAGAGTATATCAATGGAAGGGAGAAGACAGGAGATAGGGGAAGGTAAGGAAAAAACTGGCACAATTTAGCTGAGAGTGTATTATTTTGAGCACTTCCAGATTGTTATTTGTTACTTTTAGGATGTATCACACTTAAACGCTACACTGTGTGTGCATGTGTATCTGCCTGCAATTGCTGAAAATGTTCCTATTTTGAAATGCAGAAATGGTACAATCGTTCCTTTTGTCAAAAATGGAACAACTGGTACTGAAATACCATCTCATTACCTGCTTCTCTCTGTCAGCTCTCTCTCTCTCCTCCTTTTCATGTCCCTCTCTCCGTCTTTCCTCCTGCCTCTACTTTCACCCCCTCACACTATCCCTTTTCCTCTCTCAGCATCCTTGTCTGTCATTTGCCAGTGTAAAACCATAAATCACCGGAAATTCCTGAAACTGAAAATGGTGCTGTGGAGAGTGATGGGTGAATGAAGGAGAAAGAAAAGACGGAGAGGAAGGGCGAGGTATGGGTTTTCTAAAAATGAGTCTGAATATGTTGTAAATCCAAAGAATCCTCAAGCTTCATCGCTGGACGACCAGAGGCAAACAGAGAGACAGCCTTTACCTTCGATGGGGCTCATGTCCGTTGTCCATAGCTTCCACGGTCAAAGCATAGCTCCGCCCCACAGTGAGGTTGACCCCTGTTGCTACAGTAATGATCCCAGTGCTGTGAAGGCAAAATTTGTTTTACTTTACATAAAGAAATAAACACAGTTACTTACTTAAAGGAAAACCTAAATCTACCTAAATGACATTAACACAATTTAAAAGCTTGA
>OMLB01023356.1:0-12812 GCA_900302555.1 Myripristis jacobus
GACTACAAGGAGAAAGATGACAGGAAGGGACACACACACACACACACACACACACACACACACACACACACACACACACACACACACACACACACACACACACACACACACACACTAGCGCCCTATGGACTAAAAATGACATTTAAGTAAAGGAGTTTGGACAGAAGGGCTAAAATTAGCCACGGTGGCTGTATCCATTGCAAATAGGAAAGGACATGAATACTTATAGTACGGTGATGTACATGCATTCACACTTTAATGCACATGTATGCATTCAGGCATACTTTCCTGTGCTCTCACACACACTGCTCTCCCTTAGGATGCATTGTCTGTAACAGTTTTATCAAAACAAGTAGGCATGTGTTCTCACACACTGTGTCCATGGGGGACACGCATATGTGCCACCTTATTTGAAGTATACTATAGAGAGAAATCAGCTGACATTAATTCACCCTCTGGCTGTCACAGTGGCTGTGTGTGTGTGTGTGTGTGGTGTGTGTTTGTGTGTGTGTGTGGCTTTAAACTGCACATTGCACTTCTTAGCATACAATTTGTCTGTTTCAGCAGAATTCAGTAGTCAGGCTTAATTTCTGTGACATTTTGTTGACTGGGAAATTGATCATTTTGCAACTGATAAATCCGATCACTGTTGCATTTTGATTATGTCAGTTTGTCAGAAACAAATAATAGTATCTGGTCAGCTCTCTGTTTTGTGGCAAAAAACATCTCAGCTGCACACTGGCTAATGCATTTAATGGAAGCTATTGTTGGTGGTGGCAAGTAGTTGCATCATAACATTATGATCAGTTACTTCGCTGGACCTGCATGATGGCGCCTGTCACGCCTGTTAGCAGATGTGTGATGCAACTGCAACGCCTCTGTTGAACCAGGTTTTATCAGCACTCACACATTTCTGCTCATTTATTGTACTTAAAAGAACAGTTCACCCAAAATATAAAATGTTTTCCCTCTTATCCCTAGTGTAATCGATCCGTCCAGATAGTTTCAATGTGATTTGGTGTGGTTTCCATTCTGCTGTGATCTTCCCTGTCTTCCCTCTCAGCAACCCAGCATGATGAAGCTGGATGGATGATCCTTTGTCGAGCTCAAACTGTCAAAAATCTAAATGTGAAAAACTCTTAAGCAACAGCTCTTTCCAAGAAAAAAAAAAGTGACGAGGATGTCTGCAGCTCTCGAGGTTTCTTCGGGAACTATTCCTTACCGAAGAACACAACCTATCCGCCTGTAATTCATATTCAGTTATGCAGTAATTCACTTCTCATCTACTTAAGCCTACCAGCTTAATTATGTGTGTGAATTGCCTGCTGATTTGTAAATGATTGCAAGTGAGAAGGAATAGATGTCACGCACAAAAAGTTAAATCCAGGAGCAGACAGCAAAGTCAAGCCCCAGATTAATCATCAGTATAACACAAAACAGTTAAAACCATACAGACAGAATTATCCCTTTGACTGAGAAAGATCTACAGCATATCATATTACACATTTCTTCATGCCTTGCAGGTTAAACACACAAAATGCAGCAAAAGGTTTGTGCTCAGACTGGCAGCTTACAGAGCTCACAGTGATGTGCTCCTGCTATCATACGTCTTTCGTTATCGCTGTTACGCAACCATCTCCCGTGTGGAAGAGACATATGAGATTAATGCTGGGGGCTCTGTCAGGATTACACCACACTGAAGACACTAAAGATGGTGAAGGGATGATTTGGGGACACCCATGGACAATTGTGTTCAGGTTTGAAGTCAATGCTTGGCAATTCTCGGCAGGTAATTATCCTTGTTGCGTTCAACAAGAACGCCTGTGCTAAGAAATGCAAACAAACAAAGCATGTTTGATTTTGAGGCTGGCGGAGCTGTCAGTCAGCTCTGAGGTGATGTTCCAGAAGTGGAGAAGTATTATCTTTTTGCGAAACTTTGCGGGGCGTCGGTTCCTCAGGCTGTAAGGCACACAGGCTCCAAGCAGCTGTCTGCAGTCTCTCAGAAAATAAAGCAATTCATATCAAAAATTATTCTTTATTTTCCACCCTTATTAAGTCTGCGCGGTTTGTTTTTCCCCCTTCCTGTGGAAAAGTTGTGGAATGGCGGGCAGCTGTTGTACAGTAAGGTGGTCGTCTGCCAGTCCCAGGAGGGCTGAAGGCACACAGGCTGTGTGTGTGTAGTCAGTTGTATATTTGTGATGCGTGACAAGATCCCACAGTTTCACCTCTGCTCAGAAGCTGGTGTAAGAAGGGGCTTGTAATTTGTCTCATGACTGTGGTGAAGTGTAAGGCTCGCTTGTAGGTTAAGCTTGTAGCGCTGTCACTGCAAGTGATTAGTCAAAGAGGCTTCCAAGTATTGCTGTGCGAGAAAGAGCAATGGCAAAAGGAAAAGAGGAGGAAGTGAGAGGGAATTACAGTGGAGAGGAGTGTTTCTCAAACTCACTCATAGCTGAAGAAGCCTCTGCAGTGCTGTTTCATTCAGTGGAGAATGCAGCCACATGAGTCAGTTATTGAGCTCGCACCTTGTTATGAATGACTGGCAGCCTCATGATTTGTTTAAGGGTCCTGTGTATGTGCCTTAAGATGGCCTTCGATAAGCCCTAGAAGAAAATTTAAGTATATTGCCAATACTTCAATCCTTTGAATGTCTGACAGACAAATGAGAGATGTAATGAATTCATGAGAGAGTCACTGAGGCTGACGCAGACACCGACAAGTGGTGCAGTGGCTGTGAATCTGAAATGGGAGCAGAGGAGGGCCGAGGAGAGAAAGATGGTAATTATTACAGCACAGCCTGAGCTGTCATGCTCCCGCTCCTAGCGCACTGTTAAGCCAGTGCCCCGGGACACAGCGATTCCTCGATACAAGAGAGATGCGAACTACAGGCGCAGTGAGACATACTGTAGAAAAGGAGACTGTCAGCCGTGAATAATTAATTCAATTGTGTGTGCGCCCCCTTTTTAAAACCTCTGCCACCGTCTCTATTCTAATCATCCTCTGTGCACGCTGCTGATTGATGCAAGTTTCCCTCACTCCATTTATTCCCTATCTGCCGTTGTTATCCTGCTTTTTTCTCCCCCTCGTTATAGACCTCTCTATTTCTCTTGGTTCCAGATTCCTCTGCTGGCCCCGCAAAGGTTGAAACAGCAATCCTAATATGCTGCATTGCAAGTTTAATTAGCACACTAAAAAGCCCCCGAGACAGTGCATACGAACTTTTATGTCAAAATTTCCAAGAAGCCATTTCCCCTTAAAGTCAAGTTTTAAAAGACATAATTCATGTGAGGTGCAGTAATGAGGCAGCGTGATGAGGTTGCAGAAAGTTGTTTGTTCCCCAGCGGAATGTTTTCCGAGAAGTGTGTCCACGAATACCAAGAAACAACAGTGAATTAATGCATTTTGTACCATAATAATATATAACATGCTTTGATTTTGTCCCCCATCCCCGGTGCGCTTATTTCATTATTACATAGAGATATTTGAGGAACAGTGCAGCGGTAATTTTTCCGGTGGTGGTTGCACTGCCAGGGTTATGTACCGGCAGATTTAGATTTATTGTGTAACATCAATATTCCACCTTGAATACACTGTTTGTAGAGTAAATTCCAGCACTAATGGATCCTCTTGGCCTTTTGGTTTGGCCTTTCATCCATAAAAGTTCACTCAGAATCAGACAGCTTTAACATTAATGGGGTTTCACTTTTGTACAGCGAGCCATAACTTTCATTAGCGCATTTGTATGTGCCAAACGTTGTACTTGTGGTGCATAATGTCCGTGAATGCAAATCTCCTCTATTTATGATTAAACTTAATCAGATGGCGGTGTTCCGATGCTGCAACCCCTGCTGTCGGGCTACTTCCTTATTTAAATAAGGGCTTTGTTCGAAAATCAGCCCTGGATCCCCTCATTAATTTAGAGCTATAAAGATTACTGATCGGGGTGAGCCGTCCTGTTTCAGTGACACTCATTATGTCTTTCTCTCCTCTCCTGTCATTGATGTGGAAAGACAAAGCAAGGGGACTGACTCAGGGTACAGTGAGTACAACCCAATGTTCATGACTCATTCGCAGTGTAATACAAGTGATCACAATGAGCTTAAGACAAACACAAGGCCTTACTGTATGAGATATACGACATATCAAGGAAACTGAAGGGCCAATCCATCATAGTATTAATCCTAAATCAGGTCTGCAGGCCACTGTTGAAGGCTGCAGGCCCGTGTTGCACTGTACTGTAACTCAGCGTTCTTGTTCTTTGAATTTAGCCGAAATGTATAAATACTTGAAACACAAAGTTTCTGTTTAATTGTTAATGTTATTCAAAGTTTTTAAATAAATGAGTGTGTGCTGAGTAGGATTTCTGTTTTTTTTGGAGAATTTTAGAATTTCACTGTTATCGCTACCAGCTGCCAAGATTCTGGTTTTGTGAAATTCCTACTATTAATTTTAATCCATGTCTGCATTATGTTTCATTTAATGACACATGACTCAACATCGTCCAGCCTATGTGCATTCATTTCTTTTTTCTTTTACATATTGGATGTTTTTTTCCCCCTTTAAGTCACATACTTGACTCTTTGCTGTTCAGATCTAGGCACATTTGTAGCTTGTTTGAAATTCAGTTCAAGTCACATCTCTGAAAATGCCACTCAGTCTGACCACTCAGATCAGGGCTCCGGTATTGCTTTCCTGTCACTCCCCGCATGTACTTGATGTGACACGCTGTGACAAGAAGAGCGGAGAACAACAAACATGGAGGAACCCAGCAAGGGAGTGCCACCGCCTGAGCACACGAGGAGGTTTATACCACTCTCCGTTGTTGACGTCTTACATGAATGTTTCTTGCACTGCAATTAGAAACTAGAGAAAGACTCAGTATAACCCTCCTCGTGCAGAGCAGACAGCCTTAAGGATTACATTTGAAAAACAAATCGCATGTGCCTGCTGTCTGATCATAGCGTGAGCGCTGCCGCCAGAGTGTGTTCAAAATCAGATTTTTGTGCCTTCAACCCTGTCACTTAATGCGTCCTGGTGTGATTAGATGTTCATCTTCACACAGACAAATGGAAATGCACCAAAAGTTTTATTTAAAAACTCTGATAACCAATCCCATGTTTGCAGATTTCTTTCTACTCTGCAGCAGTCCAACTTTTATTTGCTTTTTGTTTTCTGTTATCTTCCAGTCAGTCAACATGCTTGTTTTGAAGGCCTTCAGTGTAAGTGAAATTGAATTATGAAGCATACTTTCTCTGCACCCTGTAGTTTCCCGAGCACCTTTCTTCACAGCAAGAGAGAGCAAGAGACAAACACTGGCAATTAGAGCATCCTCCTCTCTCTGGCCTATGTTAAGCCTGAGCGACTGTCACCATCCCTACCTGTGCTGACCTTATCATCTCCTTCCGGCTAAAGGCAAAGCCCTATCACAGACTCTTTGGACAATCTCTAGAGATCAGAGTGGATGAAAAAAAATGAATGTCAGGGATGTTTATTTCCTAATAGCTTGAGAGTGTGTCCTCGTGGCCCTGAGGCTCCAACCAACCTCAAGGCACAGAGTGAGAATATGAGAGGGAGAGAGATAGACATAGAGATATTTTGGATGACTGAGCCTTGTGCGCTCAGCCATCAAGATTTCATTTTTGAAAAAAAAAATGGATTTATCCACACATATATACAGAAGCATGACTTATAGCATGAGTGAAAAGACATGTTCAGAGAAAGTCTAAAACCCTCCAGTGGTTTTAACACCATCTGTCTCCAAGGTAATCATACAGCATGCAAAACATGTTCAGCAGACACAGAAATATACATGTGTAGATATCACACGCCCTTATGTTGTAGAGCAGAGCCACACAACACACACACATACACATAGAATACAAATAATATTCTGCACACGTGTGATTAAATATGCACATGACAGACTACACACACACGCACACACACACACACAATGTTACACACCACATATAATACCTACCACAAATGCATTGTGTAACTATGGATAGTAAGAGTGTCATATTGTACATGACTGTTATATAAAGTAAAAAAAAAAAATCTCAAATTGCATTCATTCCTATAAACCATGTTTTTATCTAGGTAATATCTATCTTTTAATAGCTGGCTAATGCCACAAAATGTTGGATATTGCATTCAGATAATACATTATGTAAAGCATTATATCTGACTTTTTTTTTGGTCAGGAATGGGATTTAATTCATGTTGCATACTGATTTTCACACATGCAGCTCATGCAAAACCTGCACACCACTTTCACTTGTGACTACAAAGTACGCACGGCAAATTGCAGAGGTAGAGACAAAAGTTATGGAAGAGCGACCACAGCTTATATGAGAAACGCTTGTGGCAAATTATTATGGCTAGGCAGTAGCTGTCATATCAGTGCTTTGTTGCTTTTTTTTGCACTGAATATAAAATCTCCATTATGAAGAGTAGAGGGAGTGAAATCCACATCTATGAATAATTCTAAACCGCAGTAGGGAGGTGTGAGACGGAGGTCTGAGATATCATGATGACTTACGTGTTGGATGGCTGTGGAACTGATGACTGCAGATCTTCAGCTGTGAGAAATTGGGCTCTTCCCTATAGATACACCACATCTGCTTTGACTGCTTTCTCTGGAAAGGCAACAATTGAGATTGAGATTCTCTGTGAAGGGAAAAATTTAAACTCTCTGCCATCTGATTATAAAAACGACCTCAGACCTGTGCACTTTTTCAATGATTTTTGAAAAGAGAGGAAATCAAATCTGCACGCAAAAATTGTAACCATCTTATAAATATTTCATGGACCAAATGATCATCTTTATTTTATAAAATGTATCGTAGTATTTTAAATGAACATCTTTGTGCAGATTGCAAGATGTAACCTCATGTAAATGTTATTTTGTGTGCATAATGCAGGGACTGGGAATGACAAGTTAGCTATTTAGCTCTATCTTTACACTGTGCATCTTCTTATATGTTTATGTATTTAACAGTACGTGGTCCCTGTTAAATAAATCAAATGAAAAGGAAATGCCAAAATATGCATTTTGAAAAAAAAAAAGTGTATTTTTCAAGGAGCTGTTGACAAATGGAGCAACTGTAGGCAGTTGGATGCCTGGTTTCTAAAACACTGGCTCAGATGTTCGGTCTGAAGTTCACTGCTTATTATTCTCAGCGCTCGTCTCTGCGAACGATAGATGGTCTGAGGTCTGACAGGTACGGTTCAGCAGAGTTCGAGTTTATCTAAACCTCCCCAGGACAGGTTCAGGAGAATAAACACTGAACAATAGTCTGCAGCAAATCTTCTTTTCAAACTGAAAAATGAGCCGTGCAGATTTGTGTGTTTACAGTTTAGGGCCATTCACTCTTTATTCACCTCTATACAGTACTGAGGTGAATAATAATCTCTACCTTGGCCTATAAGACCCACTACATCTTTTAATTAGGTTTTTTTATATGCAATATTTGATTTTGATTTGAAATTGTAATAAACTATATGCTATAGTTAAGTATGTAAAAAACTCAAAAGGTTATAACATCAAACCTTTTTTTTTTAAACTCTATTCCTTTGTGAATCTTTGGACTATAATAATTTTTATTATTATTGTCTAAAAGACTTGTATGCAGTTACTCCATTTATTACTTTATTACATTTACTGCATTTGCATTATTGTATTGATTTATAGATTTGGTTTTGGTGTACCTTAAACTCTCTCTGATGTATTTATGTAAACATTGCATTTCATAAAATATCCTGAACTGAGTTCTTTTTACCAGTAATGCCTGACAATCAGCTTACAGACAATACATTTAATACAGTGTTTACTTGGCATCCTCTTCTTTAATTAGGGATGAAGGAAGAACTACAACAAAACAGAAAACTAGATATAAAGTGAAAGAGGAGCTGAGATGTTTAGAAACAAGCCAAAAACGTCTCGGTAGAGGAATTTCATGCTGAGATTAGTGCAAATGGCTGCTCCCTCTCGTAGGTGAGGCTTACTATCCCAAACTGATACCAGCTTGTGGCATGGCCCAACATTATTTCATTGCAGCAGGTAAAATAATCCCTCTAACTGCTGAATTTAAAAGTCTTGACACAGTGCACATAAGCACTGCTTTTAGCTTAATCCTTGACTTTATCCAGACTCAAGTGTTACAAGACTTTCTCCATCGATCTCAACCGGCAGGAGAGAAACCTCATTTGCTCATCGCCTCTCCTGGATGGAAGAAACACTATGCCTCCTAATAAGCCCAGATCTTTATTGTTATACATCTTCTGCCCATAAATCTGTACTACATCTGCGGAAAATCTATTGTGATACAGAAGGCTGGCCCTAGCGAGCCCCGCTGGCCAGCTCAGGTCACATACTGGGCCATAAAGCACCGCGAGCCATCGATCGCTGCTCCCCGAGGGTAGATAACAGTCAGAACATGGGGTGATAATGCTTGACTATTGCTGATGTGCCCATTATACAGACTTAGGTTATATGACACCGCCCGCATCCTGCTCTTTTCGCTTGAGAGAGTTCACAAATTCTTCACCACTTACAGTAATTCATATGTTTTCTAAAATAGGAGAGGCTTAACAAGATGCTTAACAAGAAAAGTAGTTTTAAGTTCCACCATCAGCCCAGTTGGCAGAGATGATCAGAGAGAGGAAAGTGTTTCGCCATGTACCAGTAGATGAGGTTCGTCACTCTGGCTGAGCACAAAAAGCTCATCTAAAAACAAAAAGCATAATGTAGCAGGGACTTGCTTGCACTCTGCTTAATAACAGGTCTCCCAACTTTAATTGCATACCATAAAACTACTCAGTTGCCTAGTTTTCAAATAATGTATATTAAATAGTTGATAGAAAGGTGCACTGATTTGCATTTTCTTTTGCCAAATTTTAGAAGATGGTCGTAAGATGTGCAACATTCAGATTGAAACAGCCGATGTCCCTCTTGCTGGCCGCTGAGGCTACTTCCTTCTGTCGGGCTCGCTCTGCATTTCTTTCATTTTTAACACTTCCTCTGCAGAACTTAACTTCATTTATGCAGCATAACTTCACTGAGCCAAAACATTTAGCGCAGAGAGACATAGACAGATGGAGCATGAGAGGGAGAGAGAGAGAGAGGGAGCAGGGAAAGGTCAGCTCCTTGCGTTCACTGTGTAACACAGACTCTCGCCTCAGATGAAAAACGAGGTTCAAAGAGCGCACGCTTCCCTCTCTCCACATTTTCAGACGTTCCCGTGTCGAGCCTCGTTCATTTAGATTGGATTATGAATCAGTTCGCAGGGTGTGCTGAACAGATTGCCCTCTTACACACGACGCTATATTTCTCTTGCTGTCTGCGCTCATTTACATGTGGACATCAGTCAAGACAAGAGTGCCAGCAGAGACGAACGGGGTTGTGTGGTTAGGAAAGACGTATTTTCAGCCATTATTCATTTGGAGAAATTTCGCTGCGCAATCGTTTCCAGCAATGCCCTGCTTTACATTCATACAGTTTTACATCCGCACATCGGGGAGCTGCCCAGGACTGCCGGCAGTAAGGCTGCAGTCGTGTACTGTTGGCTACTGAGCAGCTTCACAGGACTAATTAAGTGTTGCGCCTTGTTTAAGAGCAGCTGACTTGAAGCCGCTGAGGGAGGGAAGAGTGTTACTCAGTTTCCCCACCAGATATTCCCTGCCAGTGCAGGGGATTCGAAACCACAGATTTGTGATTACAAACCCACTTGTTCTAACTGACCCTATCTGCTTTTCTTTTTTTGGTTGTGAGTTGTTTTCTCAAAGCAATAATTAAGTCACATTTAGCCAGTCGTCAGCTATTGTTAATACATAGTGAAAGCAACCAAGGGCTGGCCGATATGACCAAACCAAATATCACAATATCTTGGACTGAATACCGTGATATCGATTATTATTGGTGCTTTCACGCGATATTTGCACACAAGAGACTTTTGATAACCAATCGTTAGTACAGCTGATATGATAGCCAAGCAGGTAGAGGCAAATATGCGTGACTGAACAGCTGCAACAGTGATAGGTTCAGAAAATTGCAGCCCTTTACTGTAATGCAGGCTTTAAAGCCAGGAGAAGACAAAACTGCCACACTAGAGACTGTGTTATCACAACAGTGATTCACTGCTTGTTTTGGAGGCTCTGTTTCTGTCTCTATCAGGAGGAAACTGTGTGTTTAAAAAAAAAAAAAAATCATCCCCTGAAACACAAAAATAACACGCCAATTAGGCTAACCATAAAATGTTTAATTCTCAGCAAAAACCCGCGCTGGAGTCGAGCAGGTTGGTCTCAGATTTCACTCCATGCTGCGCGAGGGAGGCGGAGAGGGTCTGTGCCGCAATTAGGTGCATAAGTGTTGATGCGGAGCTCGTAAAGTGCTCCAGTTCGTCTCTGAGTCCTGCGGTGCTCTGCCTATAAATGCTGACTCCCTTTCTTGATTGGAAATGCTTCACTTGTTGCTGAGGTTGCCTGGCTCGGCTTGTGGATGGTGTTAGCACTTTCTCCCTCTGCTCCCTGACCCCTGCGGATTGCAACTTTCACCCCATGCTCTCACTGGAACTGGCACATTCAGTGCTGCCTTGCTTCAGTGCAACACCACTCCGTACACCAATTCCCCTAGCAATCCTTCTGTAAATTATATCCTGGTATAAAGTTAAGCCCCTGCAGCAGATCCTCACACACACACACACACTTTCCTACAGCTGTACTCTTTCTTAATGCAGGATTATGAAAGGCCCTGTTCCAGTAGTTAAGTGAAACAAGCCACTGCATTGATATTCACTGTTTAGCTTTAGCTCTTCCACCTTTAAAAAGGCTTTCTCAGCATTTAGTGGTGTGAATCTTTATGACCGAGTGAAGATGAGTTAAACTTTTGCCCAGTCATCACATTGTGTGATATTATATTATAGTGCATTATGGGGACGAGTTGAGCAGAAATAATTAGTTGGGCGGGAAGTCAGAATATAACTTCTTGAAAGATTCATGGGAGTTTTCTCTCTCTTTTTAATTCTCTCTCCTCAGGTCAGGAGTGGCCATGCCATTTGGCTGTTTAACAATCGGAGAAAAGAAGGATTATAACAATCCTTCGGAGGTGACAGATAAATATGACCTGGGACAGATCGTTAAATCGTGAGTATTTCATCAGAAGCTGAAACGACTGACACAGCAACATTGTGATATAATGAGCGAACTGTACAGTGACTTTCCATCAGCCGTTTGAGACTGACTGAAAATTTATGATTTGGAGCTACCCCTGCCTTTTCATTCCAGGGAGGAGTTCTGTGAGATATTTCGGGCCAAGGACAAAACTACAATGAAAATGTACACATGTAAAAAGTTCCTCAAAAAGGATGGAAGAAAAGTCCGCAAGGCTGCAAAAAATGAGATCCTCATCTTAAAAATGTAAGTTGCTGTCTTCACTTGTACTGGTTTTTACTTGAGTTTTTCCACTTAATGAGAATTCATATTTTTTACTGCACTGGATTTCAGAGAGAAATATTGTACTTTTTACTGCCCTGCATTTATCTGTTGGCTGTAGTTACTCTACAGATTATGCTTATACATGCAAAACATAAAATGTGGGTTATTTATAGAGTTCATACTATCCAACAGTATATGTAGCACAGCATTAAATTATTCCTTACAGGTTAATGCATCAATAATTTAACACACTGAGAGGAGCCATTCTTCTAAAGGCTATTTTTACACATATTTTAAATGCAAGACTTTTACTTTGAATGGAGTATTTTTCCATTGTCACTGATACTTTTGCTGAGATTAAGGATTTTAAATTTCACTTCTGTATGAGAAGTTTCGTCGAGCGCCCTGCCACATCCAGTTTGAATACACAACATGATGGCAAAAGGCAGATTTTGTCCGCTTCATGGACAGCGGTATACAGGCATTGTGTTTACAGAATCAGCGACCAGGACAGGTCCATAATGATGTTAAGAAATACTCCAAATCCTCTTTTAACTGTGCGCTTGGTGCGTACAGTAGCTTTCTGGGCCAAATTCACCATGAAGTTTCCTGGCTGGTACATTGGCTTCAAAAGGCACGGTCAAATGCTCAATACTGTGCTGCCGCATGGTTGTCCTTGTGCACAAGTGGACGCATCAAATCATATAAAGCTCTGGCATGAACCCGCTTATCTATGGATGGGCAGTTTATTTATGCATGCAGATCCCAGGGTCGTGAAGTGAACCAAACTGATTATGTTTACATTTATAAGGGACTATATGTTTTTGCACATGGTTGCTTCCCATCTTGCCTTCCTTGAGTGTTGCTGTGTGTTATCCACAAGCATTAACTAATTTTCCCTTAAATTTACCCTTAAGTAGCTTTGAAGTCAGAAAAAATGTTTGTTTTTTGTTTTTTTCCATATTGTACGACAATGCCACGTACGTATTCTGAATCTGCTGGTTATGGCTATGATCTTTACATCAATTAGGAAATATTTAGATGTCTTGTGCATTATTTTATACACATACGCATGCACGTTCTGTATTTGAAACCTTTGGAAACGTTGGGATCTTCACTAGAATTCAAAATAAAGTTCTGTGGGTTTGAACAGAGCCCGGTCATTCATGCAGTAATGACAAACCTGCTGATGGGAGAGGAGAAGGGAAAGCAGCGTCGTACATTATGCATCCCACTGAATGACGGACGCAACTGCCACCTCTTCTATGACTCCTGATGCTCTCTCTCTCTCTCTCTCTCTCTCTCTCTCTCTCTCCCCCTCTCTGTCTCTCTCTCTCTCTCTCGCTGTGTCTTACTCCTCTCTCCACGTTCATTCAGTAATT
>OMLB01023356.1:18878-32639 GCA_900302555.1 Myripristis jacobus
TATTAACATGAGGTCTTAATAAGACTATATAAGTGTATTAATAAGAGCATTATAAACATGTTTATTGTGAGATTATAAGACATTTAAAAGCATTTAGAAACTTTTTAACTGTTTATTGACTGTTTATGGATGTTTATATATATTATACTATATATTAGTTTGTTCTAATTATTTATAACAGCATTACAAACAAATTTATTGAGTTTTTAACTTACCTAATGTGTCATTGATAACATTTTTGTTTCTGTATTAAGGTTAAAAAAATGTAATTATTCAGTTATTAGCAGTTAAAGTCTCTCGCCACTGAAAATCAAGTTTTTATCATGTGAACTTGCCCATGTGGTCAATAATCCAGATTCAGACAGGCATCATCAGCATAAGTCCCACCAGTTGAAGGGCAGGTGCTTTTTTTTTTTTTTTTTTTAGATAGATTATCAAATATGATAGAAAGTCACAAGCTGGTGTGTGAAACCACATTCTCAATCCCAGGTTGTGAAATACTGACTTTCACGTGCCCTTTTGCATCAGGATCAGTGTCGTGAGGCTGGGTTTACATATAGAAACATCTTATAATCTAACAAAAACCATATTTATGATGTGATTATTAACACACTTATATAGTCTCAGTGACACTTATAAATGGTAATAAGCATCTTATAAAGGACTTACTTATTAGCGAACACTTCTTGCAAGGACCTTCATATACAGTGTTCCTGAAGTTCTCTGTAATCACCCCAGAGTAAATTGAGCAATATTCGACTGCCTGCAGAAACTGTGATTCTTGGTGTCCTTTCAATACAGTCCATGTACCTGTAAGTAGAAGTCTATGGTCCTTGCCAATTGTCAGTCCCTTGGCCTATCCAGATGGTCGATTAACTAATACACGGCTGCTGTCAAATGAGTGTGTGTGTGTGTGCGGGGGGGTGGCTAATATCCTATTAGTCATGCTTCTGACCTGTGAAGTCCCCACCTGATTTCCTGTGCCGCTACACACTCCACCTTCTGAACAAAGGGTTTCCACTCGGTGGTCACAGCACGACGGCAGCCACATTGTCAGTGCAGTTATAAGGTGACACACTTAACTTAAACTGTAATGTGCTTTGGGCTCCTGCACAGCCACTCTGTCTTACTTTGCCCAATCCTTTGTCAAGAGGCCTGGCTATGTAGTTATTGTGCACACTTGTAAATTTATACGGACACGTGTACTTCAGATGAAATGAGGATACTACTTTAGAGGAAAATCTGCTCTGGAGAAAACTAATCACAGTTTGCTGTCATTTTTAGAATCTGAGATTTGACTTTGTTGTTCCAGAGTACTTTATTTATACATGAATCTCACACCTTTGAAATTGAGTCAAAGTGGATTGGTGTGCAGATACATTATTTAGAGTATACCATATATAATTTATTATATTGTCTAACATAAATATGTAGATTTTAATGAGAGGCTTAACCAGAAGAGTATCAGAGATTATTTATGTGAATAGATTATTTTGTGTAGTCCTTTCTCTTTGTTTAGATGGCAAATAAATACTGTTGAACTACTGTTACACGGTTTAAAGCAATGCTTTTTCCAATGCATTTCTCACTGTATTTAGTATTCCATGTCTATTCATTTTGCCATATACTTACAGGTGTATTTGTAGATGTGATGTTTGCCAGGACCAGTGGTCACCTGTAGGTCCTGTCTCGCATTCGTAAGCTCTGTACCGTACTCCTTGACTGAGTTGATGACTTTGATGGTAATAAAATTTTATTCATCTGTTTATTCATCTGGGATCATCTCTCATTTCTTTCCAGCTGCCTTCCTCAGATATGCATTAGGCCATTTGGCGTAATGAAATGAGCAGTTGGATTAAGCAGACAGGAGAGAGTGTGTGCAAAGCATCATTTTTGAAAGAAATCTTGCTTTATTTAACCAATACAAATGATAGCTCCATCAGAGGTTTGCAGAATTATTTAGGAAAATGTGGGAAATAATCAGCATCATCACACCATGTAGCTGTCCCCCAACTTGGAGGAGAGCATCTGTGCTAAGCTCTCTCAATTAGCACAAGCTCGGTGCCCATCCTGGTGGGGTGTCAACTCATGTGAGAAGAATCCCAGCATTGCCAGTTGGTGAGACTTTCCAGGATACTTGAATTGCATCGCCTTGGAGAGGCACAAAGGCACAAAGCACACATCCTAGCCCCGCTGGGGACTTAAATAGGCTTCCACTTGGGAGCCTTTCTCTTTCTCATGCCCACTGTACATTAGTATGCAGCCATCCATACAATCATTAGGGCTCAGGGGGATCCTAACTCTGTCTCTGTGTCAGGGATGACTTCATTAAGAGTGTTAGAGGGACCAGAGTGTCGGCTTCCTCTTCCTCCTAACCAGCAATGCAGAGATAAAAGAGTAGTGATCACAGCCTGTCCTTGCCCAAGGGAGGGGAGAATGTGAATTTTACATGCCACAGTTTCATAGACTCTTCACCACAATTTACAGCTTGCTCATAGAGAAATATTAAAATATTGAATCCTATGGGTTCAACCAAACCTAACTATATGCAAACCTTGTGAAACTTAAACGGTTACTGTACATTGTTGAATGGACTATGTAGTGCAGTGGACAGAGAAATATCTGTGAATTATGGCCAGTGAGTTCAAATATCCAGAGATAATGAATGTAGTCGGGTCTCACACCGCACAGCTTTGCCTGTAATAAGTGCCTCCATATGCCACAAACTATTGATGTTTCTATATCTGCACATATACAGGTGACTTTATCAAGCATCATCAGAGACAGACTGCTGACAATATTCCCAAGGGAGACAAGGATTATGACAGTGATGAATGGATATACTTCATGCAATTGATTTATTGGCATGTAGGAGTTAAGAAGAGATCCATCATAAAGACTCTGCTCTTTCTTTTATCCCCTCATCCTCTGGCATAAAATTGAGGTCCTGCCAAAAATCATTTCTTTTTCTTTTTTTTTTTTTTTTAATTAACATGTTGTATCATTGCCCATATTGATAAAATGGTGTAGAACTGAGCCACACTGACAATGGGAAAAATCAAGGTTGCAGATATGAGGTTTTGGCAAAGCAGGGATGGTATATGCAAGCTTTTTTTTTTTTTTTTTTTTTTTGAGATGCTTTGGGATGCTGGAGGTAGCGACAATAAAAACAGATTTCATTCTGGCTTTATTTGGGATAGACAAACATTTCCAAAACCAATCTGATAGTCAGCATAAAAGGAAAACACACTATAATTTAGCTTTGGATAACTGAAGAGTATGTTTTATGTGAAAAAAAAAAACATGTTTTCATCAACAAAGATTTCGTGTAACCAATGTGACACAATATGTATATATTGTGGGTTTTCATGATTTTTATTTTAATTTTAATCCTTAAAAAAGATAAGGCCTATCTTTTTTGTGAGTCAAATGATTGTCTTTGTATGATAACTGCAAATTGATTTGGATTAGATAATACATAATACTGTCCGTGTTATACAAAGCAGACACTGGTACATCTTGCCATCTACTGGGTGACAACATGTAACGCAGCTGTAACCAGGACCTTTGCTGTAACTCAGTACCAAATTACCTGCATTCAACCAGCAGAGAGCAGTATTGCTGCCTCTTCTGCCTGCTTTACTTTGCAGGGCATTGGTGGTCCAAAATGACTATTCCACACCTTCCCCTGAGCCCCATATGGATATGGTAACTGTATGAGAATGTCTGAGAATATGAGAACTGGGAGTTCATCAAGCCGACATTTGGTGTGACACATAAAATAATAATAAAAAAAAAAAAAAAAAAAGCTGAGCAACTTTCTCAGCTCAACTCTTTGACCCAGTTTGCGAGCAAGCCCAGGTTGATGCGTTGATGTCAGTTCATCATGTCCTCAATGGAGAGAGCTTGGCTGCAGCAGTGGCCAAGTCTGTAGGTCTTCTGAAGGATGTCTGTGAACAAAGGACCAGTTTCATGGCATGCCAAACTTCTGCCTCTCGCAGTCCTGAGTCCCGAGTCTCTCTGCTCCAACAATGCACTAAGTGTCTGTCGGCTCTGTACACTGTGAGAGAGACGGCGCAGATGGTTGATACCCACAGAATGCCATGTCTGCCTCCCTGAGCCACAGATAGCCCGATCAGACACACTGATAAGATAGAAATGCATTCCTTGCCCGAAAAGTCATTTGAATGGTGTTTGTGATGCCCATGGCTTGGCGTTATGTCATGTCATGTGCCAGTGTAGAGATAACATCCCTCAATAACACTTCTATGTGGTGCGGTGTTGCGAAGAATGGCACACAGAAACGCCTTTGATCAGATTCTCAGGGGTCAAGGTTTGTTGTGGGCAGCGCTGAATTCTCATAATGTGTCTCGCCGTCTATTAAGGATGCTGTAAGCTTGGTTTAAAGCCAGTTTCTGATTCATCTCAGGAAGAGGTGGCTGGACATGTCATGTGGTTCTGCATCCCCTTTGATGGATGATGATGCAGTCGTGATTTACACAGCGTCTGTGGGGGAAGATGACCCTTGGCAGTTAGTGTTCTCTACTGGTGTCAAACTCCCACCCTGACTCCCCTCAGCTGCTCCACTGTTCCCAGTGATGATCAGATAAACAGGGGGAACAGAGCTCTTTCTATGGGTCTGGATGGAAAAGGAGACAACGCTGTCCTGTAAAGCCCTGGTGTCAAGTGATGCCTGGGAACCTGTGATGGCTTTCCAAGTCAGCTGACCTGATGTCTGTCTTGTCCTGAAACAAACTCGTACTGGGGTGAAAAGGTGGGCACACCCTCCCGCGGTGAGACATTCTGACGTCCAAATTTAAAACAAGTCACCAAGGTTATGTTGGAACAAATGAACTTATGATGACTCTCTTGACAGGACGGCTTTTCCTGCCTTTGTGAAAGACAGATGCTATTTTTGTATAGATTACTAAAATCCTTTAATGATGTCCTTTGTGCAGCTGCAACTTTATTCAGATGGAGAAAAAAAAACCTCACAAGTCACATGACTATTCTGTTTTTATTCACAGTTCAAGTAAGACAAGGAGAGGAAAATGTTTGCATCACTACTTCTTCATGTTTGCTCATTAAATTTTTATTTACATAAATCATGAATAAAAGCAGATCTGAATAAATTAGGCTGAATGTGCAGCAAGCTGACTCAATGTTGCAGGAAATGTGCTTTAGAGCACAAAACAGGGAGTTACTGTAACTCTTCCAGTCCAAATGGAGCAAAGCATTCAGAGTTTTGCACAATGATGATGGGGTGAGCATTTTTATCACCTTCAATAAAGCTGGAGCGATCAAACACACAGGATAGGTGGGACAGCATCCTTTGTTCAAGCACTTTGGTCAACTTCTATTGTTTTTAAATGTGCCCTATAAATAAATTTGACGTGACCTAACATCCTCTTCACAACAGGGACCAACAGGGTTTGTCGCAAATTTGAGAAACACTGACGCTAACAGTATCACAAATGTGAGATAAAAGTTTCCCATTGCCTGTATGTATGTTTATGGTCATAATACCAATGTATTGAAATTCATTTGACAATGATATACTACTGTTTAAAAATGCTACATGCTGCACCTTTGATATGTGACACAAATGTACACCACCCTGAAGACTCCTATTCATCATACCAATAACAGGAACATAATATTTAAAGGCCTTTCGTTCTTTGTTCCCTTGAACATATGTGTACAACCACAGCCAGACTTCATCCAAACCTGTCTTACACCTGTGAAAGCTAGACACACTTGCTGTCAGCAGTGGTATCTTCTCACGTTGTACTCCATCTCAACCGCCCTGGACTATTTTTAATCTCGTTCTCACTCTCTCACTGTCCGTTTGCCCCGACCTACATCGTTAAGGGAGAATGTGAGTCTCCCTTGGGCTGATCAGGGGTCAGCTCTGACGTCTAGGCTTTTACGAGGTGCAGAAACCTTTCTGGGCGTGACTTAAAGCACACTACCCTGACCTGACCACAGCCTGTCCCCCTGGGGTGCTGGAGCCAGTACTCGGGCTCCATGTCCTGCCATCACCACTCCATTTGATTCATGATAGGATGTAAATAATAGCACCAACGTGGGGCCTTTAGAGTAGTTGCTATTCAGGATTTCCAAAACGGACATACAGAAAATCAAGTTGCTCTTTGTTGCTCCTTGTCCATCAAAAAGCTCCAAGGTCCAAGTTGGATCTTGCTTTTGGAAAAGGGTTCAAGGGCTAAAGCGAGTACCCTAATTTCTTGTGTTTTTATGTGGCTTAAGAACAAGGAACTTTATGCACATAAGAAGGGAACTGAAGAACTGAAAAGAAGAAACTACTTGTACATATTGATGGAGAACTGACATGGCATGTATTCACAAACTGAGACCAAAGGTATGTTTTTCTCTCAATAACTAGCTGAACTATCTCTTGATAAAATGATCTTTTGGTAATTTGTTTGCAGTTGTTCACTTAAACAAAAAGCAGGGGTGACACTTTTTCACTGCTTGCATCAAATGTTTAACCAATGTGATGTTCAGTAGTGAGGCTACATGCCGAAAGCCTCCAGGAACTTGCGTACTACATCAGTTGCAGGGACCGTTTTGGGGACCAGGAACTCAACCTCTGGGGCAAAAAGAGGGACTGGTTCCTCTGGTGGAAACACTTTAGGGTTCCAAGTTCCTCAAAAGAGTTCGTGTGCCCCGGTGACCGTCCCTGCGGTCACAAAAGTGATCGAGGAACCGTGACAACATCAGTGTTTTCCCTTATGCTTATACAAATGTGCATACATATCTCTTTAACAGGTACAACTTTATTCCAAGGATCCAGAAGGTTCTGGGCAGAACATGGAAAACATTCAGTATCAAGCCAATCACAATGAAAGGGGGGGAGCATTCCATTCTTATAAAATATAGAGCTTTAATTTATTAGTCGGCAACAACAATGGAAAGGGAAGAGAAGAGTAATTTACACAAGTCATTACAATAACATCACCTCTGTGCATTTAGTTTTTCTTTTTTCATAAAGTCTTAACTGATAATGCAAAAAATACAAAAAACAGTAACACTCAAAAACTAAAGACACATCTTAAAAATACCAACAAATTATACAACCTTTCTTTGCATTATTTGCTGTGAAAAACCCCTGGTCTCGGTTGGAAGAGAGAGTCAGGAATTGTTGTGATTGACTCTGGGAATGCAGACTAATCCCATATTGAGGAGTCGATGCTGATACCCCTGTATGAAACATGGATGCATCTTCCCAGAAGCTGTAATGCAGACTTTATTAGAGCCTGAATCCAGGACATGTATCAGAGTGTATCATCACTCACAGATCCCAGACCTACACTCCCGTACAGATAAAGTATGTTTCAGGCTCCTTGAAGTCACAATGAAATTAAATACAGACACTTTCCCCTTGTTAGCTAATTTTCCATTACATAATATATACCAATTTAACAACAAATACAAACAAGTTTAAAAAATGTTTACTTTGCTGTATTTTTGATATCAAAAGGCTGGAAAATTGAGAGTCTTTAGAGGTTATTTTATGGCATTATAGTTGGCGTGCATTAAAAAAAAAAAAAAAAAGAATCAATCAATCAATCAATATTATTATCAATTTGACCATACACTCTGCTGCTCCCAACAAATAGAGGTATTTTTTTTTCCTTTAAGGATATCCCATTGATTTACATTTCTAAATAATTCCCTCCAACATGTGTCCCACCCATATATACCAAATTATAGAAGCAAGATGCTCTTGAAATGCCATTTCATTGTGACTCTAAATAAATCTTTAAATACAGAATCTGTATTGAAGTCCCTACAAAGACGCATACATTTTTATACAGGGGTATGTTTGCAGGGAGGGGACTTTTATGTAAAGCATTTGCCCGCCCCAGTTCCTGTTTGTTTGCTGCACTGAGTATGTCTCAGACCATACTGTACACTTCTAGAGATGAAGAACGGAAAAACGACCACAGAGTATCTTATCAGAATTACAGTACAAATACAGGTTCATGCACACAATGAAAAGCCAGCTTCCCAATATTTTGGTTAGTGTCACAACATTGTTACAATGCTCTGTTGTGTATATGGGCGTTTTTTTTTTTTTTCACTTTTGTTTTTTTTTTCCTCCACATATGAACGTCAAAGGGTATAAATGCACCAAGAAACAACAAGAGATGTCTCGTGCTCAGAACTAACACCGCTGCCTGATCTCAGCACCTATTTCACCTTTAACTGGATTGCCATTTGTTTTTTTTTAACCAAAGTAAAATATACCTTGCCTAAATTTGGCCCCAGCCTGTTTTGGATATCTACTTTTGCAAGTTTGTTTCTGAAGTCCTTGGAAGGTTAAAAAAATAAAATAAAATAATGCCCTTTGTGCAAAACCTTGAGTCTTTATTGCACCTCACTCACAGTCCAAAGGGATGTTAAAATTTGAAAAAGAACCCAACCAATAAATCATCATTAAATCTTTCTCTTAAAACTGACCTGATGCTTTCCTCTTTCCATCAGTGTTACTTTATCCTTGAAAACTGTAGAATCAAAGCTCTTCAAAAGAGATGTTGTCAAAAATACAGTTGAGATTTAAATCCTTTTTTCACCCTGTTGTTGAGCAGATATATATCTCTATGATCAGTATTTGAGCTACTGTGACACGTAGCAGATATGTTGCAGAACCTTGAAATCAATTATTGAGTCAACCAGGAAATAGCAGAAATAACCAATTAGGACAACATGATAATAAACTGTAAAAGGGGCCAATTGCAACAGTGAGAATATTATTAATCAGTCATATGGATGTCTGGGTTCCCATCAATACAGGACTTTTTTTCCACGATAAATGAGATCTTTTGTGGATCCCTTGCAATGGAAAGTCTTTGTCCACATGCGACCCTGAGGAGGCTGCGCCGCAGGGTTCCTGGAGTTTCCAGGATTTAAGGGTCCTGGCGTTGAGTCGAAGCGAAAACAAGAAACAAGGGAGATCCCATCAGCCCAGATCCACAACTGATTTCCTCGTTACAAAGAGCTCCTCGTAGTTCGCACTCCCAACAGTTTGCATGCCAGTCTACACATTCCACACAGTCGCCAATGTCATATGATGTTGACCGATGAAAGATGAGATTCTTGTAATGACAGTAACAGCAACAATAAAATTAACAACGTCAATAATAACAATAATATTTGCCCCAAAGGTACCTATACACAAAGAGCATGTTTTTTTTCTATAAGTACAAAGAAATCCACAGAATGATACTATATACAACCTACAATAAATACTGTGTATCATATATCTTACTGTTAGAAGGGATGTATGTGGGATTTTGTTTGTAAGCCTCTTTTTTTCTCAGTTTGCTTTTTTTCCGGTTTGTAGATTTGAACTTTTTTTTCACGTCGTTACTCTCAATGAGTCTCTCCCAGTTTTCACAGGGTGGGGGGTAGGGTGGGTGAGGGCGTTTCAGATAAGGGGGCAGGCTCCTCATGTCTCCTCCTCCTCTTGCTCCTGCTCCTCCTCCTTGCCCTCCCCGTGATGCCGGCGGTTGCGGGGCTTCTTCTGATCCTTGAGCTCCTTCAGGTCTTTGGCCTTGATCGCTCCCAGCAGCGGGTCTCCAAGCTGCCAGTAGTCCTGGCAGTACTGGTTGATCAGGCCCATCTCCGGCTGGCTCAGAATGGTCAGCAGGTCCTTGTACTGGCCCGCACTGGGGGTCCACTGGCTGCTGCTGGAGTGGAGAGAAGATGGCGTCAATCCCCCGCCGCCCTCCACCAGCACGTTGTTGACGGCCCGGCCTGACAGCACCACCAACTGCAGCTTAACCAGTGTGTGTTTGAAGTTCTTTTCTGTGGCCGTGCATTGGTACATGCCAGAGTCGGAGAGCTGCAGGGAACGCAGGAGCAAACCCTGCTCTGTCTTCAACACCCGTCCGTCAGAGCGCATCTGAGATAATGGCAGAGAGAGAGAGAGAGACAGCTCGTAAGATACCAGCGCTGTGATACCTGTGCATTCCTTTCCTGTCGTGGCTTCTGTACGTATGGCTAATATCCACTAGAAAAAAAAATGAGACAATCAATTCCATCTATTCAAACAGTGACTGCTGTTTTCCATCTTTTTTTGTCTCTTCATATAGCCCCATCCAGGACTCTGATTAGGTGATGACAGTTTTTATGCACAGAATCAGATGTGCAAGACAGCAGCAAAGCCAAGTCAGGCCTGCCGGTGGGAATAGAGACCATCCAACAGAATAGTCAATAAAAGAGAGGCAGCAACACTACATAGCCTCACAATAAAACTTTAACTAGTGCCTCAGGGTTATATATTATAAGAGGGAGAGTTTCACAGTTCTCCTTTATATGTCCTTCCCTTGTGTATCGGGGCAGCCGGAGGTTGGTGGGAAAAAAAACAGGCATCATTCAATCAGAGTCTGCGCAACTTAGTCACATTAACAGGTATTTGGACAGAGCTACACTGGACTCATTTTTCAAATATGACATACTGCAGAAAACATAACCCCCATCTCTCCATGACGACAAAGTAACAAAGTGAAAAGAAACGCAGAGGTGGCGGAAATAATCTCTACTTTGGTGAGCTGCCCTTTTGCTTCCCACCCCACCTACTTCCCCCCGGGATGTCAGGAATGAAGTCTTTGTGCTCATCTGTAGAAATAATCATCCCTCATTAACCCATGTCAGGAAAGTGAGCGCCGCAACAGTTTGAGCTCTTTTATTAGTTCGGGAACCCTTTAAACATGCATTAAAGTACACCGTGTTCACAATACAGCATGCTGATGTAATCACAAGCCCTGGCAAGTACACAAATACACGTGCTGGCTGCTCACCTCTTTCCTGCGGTCGCTGTTGTCTCTCTGCAGATGCCATTTGATGACGGCGTGCGGAGAGCGGGCCTGACACTCCAGGAAGGTGCTGCTCCCCTCCACCCCATACTGCACCATCTCCAGAGTGTTCTTATTGGCTGCAGGGCAGAGGGGGAGAGAGGGATTTCCATGGCAACCAAACACTCATTACCATGAGCTCCTTAAGTCCAAAATCTCAGTCGTGGCAAATCAAAGTTCTTTGCAAAGGCATGCACTGCAGTTTCCACAGAGCGCCGTGTAGCTGCCAGACTGCAGCCATTACAGCCCATAACAAATGAACGCTTTCAGCCTTTTGAAACAGTAACACTGACACATGGCATCATTTTCAACCTGTCAACAAGTACTGAGGCTCATCGTTAACAAGCCATATGCCAGATTTGATCAATTAGCACATATGAGCGGAAATGAAAATTCTTAACTACTGAGGAAAAGATGTTTTACCGTTGGAGTTGAAGCCACGGCACTGGCGGATGGGGTTCCCATACTTGACGTCCTGCCGCCGGCTACGTCTAAAGGGGTCAGACCAGTATTGCCGAATAAGGAGAGAAAATATTATAAAGCAACTGCAAGCCATTCAAAGCCATTCAACAATACATGAAGCCATTCGACTATCAAATTCAATGGGTGTAATCACAGAACAACTTTCTATCACGCCTCTCTTGTCAGGTCACTGTAAAATGTTAATTTATACACTATTTGTACTATGTGGCATTTGCACATTTATTAGCATAAAATTAAAGGTGCACTATGCGACACTACAGAGGGTGAGGACCCTTTAGACTCAGCTGACAAAAATGCAGAATAAGCACATAATTTGGTGGTTGAGTCAACATGACCAACTCACTGATAGATTATGGGCTTATTCCAAGTTTTTGTCAGGGTTCTCACTTCAATCAACCCGTGACAGTTTTGCATAACGCACCTTTACATTTAGTTTACTCCAAGACTTTTGTGAATATACTGTGGTTAAACTACATTAGAATGCCATTAAAACACATTAAATGCCTTTTCATAACCGATACAGCCATTCAGCCATCCAGGCAGCTGACGCATCTGATATAAGCATCTCCCGACAAACAAGATGAGTCAGTCCGTTAGTTATTTAGTTAGTTGGCGCAGCTCATGCTCATATTGTTGCTGGTGCTCACCTCTTCTGCGAGGCCGAGTAGCGCGAGCAGGACTTGCCATCCCAGGCACAGTAGGGGTCTCTGGCCAGGCAGCAGTCAGCACAGGCCTCACCATACACATCACACCGGTGAAGGGCCAGCTGGGTCAGCCCGACCACGGACGACACATACAGCTGTTGCTGTTGGGAGGAAAGCGGACAGGAAACCGTGTTAACCCACCTGAACTTGGACTGTCCCTTAAATTTCCCCTTAAGTAGCTTCTGAGTTCAAAGTCATGTGAGTCACGTGTATCGTTTGGTTCATCTTCGGTTAGTATGGCAGCTGCACAGAGCAAAACCCAGACGGATTTAATGAGATTTAATGAGATAAGTGTAAAATCTAGATATGTCTATTGCTGAAACAGAAGCCTGCTCTGGAGCATTTGGGAGAGCAGCCACTGAGCTCATCTCTATAACGCTCAGGTTGCCATCATTTCACCACAACACACCTTCAAATTTTATGATCAGCTGTTTTGAATTCGTCTCTTGGCCGGCTGCGTATAATGGTAACTCTCTCTCTCTCTGTGTAGAATGATGTCATGGCATGTAGAGGGGGCCAAGTATTTTAATCACGGTGAAAGACAACACAAAACTTTTAATGCCTTTTCCATATTTTCTCTGCTCATTGTCTCTCCCAGGCTTGCAGGCGTTCTACGAATTACGAAGGTGAGCATTAGTTCCACAGCTGCATACACGTAGCGTGCGACACTTAAAAAAAAGGGCTCCTTCATTTCATTTCCTCTCTCCTTCTTTTTATCCTGCAATGATATATTGGCCTATAAGATAATTTGTTGCACAGGCATGCTTACCCTTTTGGATGAGATCTTCATTGTTGTAATCGGAGTAGGGACCTTGAGAAAGAAAATGATTTATTATGAGTATGTTGTGTTATCTCTATAGTAGCCGAAAATGTAATGTATAAAAGCATTAGCAAACAGGAAGAAACTGAGGGAGTTGGGATAAGAATGAAAGAGAAATGTCAGAGATACAAAGAGAAGAAGCATGAGATACAAGCAAAACAGATGGAGAGACAAAGTTAGAAAACAGAGAAGGAGCTGGGAGTAGACTGGGAATTAAAGCAACTGAAGAGAGCCATGAAGAAAAAGAGGGAGGGAGAGCTCACCTTGAACACCTCCACCTCCTCCAGGACCAGCTCCTCAGTCTGCAGGTCGTCTCTGGGAAGAACGATCACTTTCTGAACGGTCCCCTTGTCTGTGGACCGCAACACACACATCTGTCAGCTACACACCAACGACACACACCTGCAATCTCACACCCTGTCTAATGAGCCTCTGCGGTTCCCATCATTCAACTCGTGCAAGGGCTAATCCTCATATCATCAGGCCCTGCTGTACTGTACTCCTCACCTTGTATCTCTTAAGTTTAACCTTTGCCCTGTGACGAGCAGCTCGGTTCCCCTCGCCCCGGCCTACAAACCATGCCAAACCTCTTTTATAAATCCTGAATTTCTTTGCCTTGACCCATTCTGCTGGAGCCCCCGAGGTATTCCCTGTGCCGCGCCCTAACCAATGGCGTGTTTGATTTCTGTACAGACTTAGACATTCCTGCGAGCGCGATACCTGAGATTTATTATGACTTCTCCAGTGTGCCCCAGCGCAGGGCTGAATGCCTGCCACTGACAGCAGCTGAAAGGACGGGACATTCCTCCAGCTCCAAGGCACAGTGGGGCAGCCGGCTATCACACACAAACCCATTAGTCCCCCCCACCCCTCC
>OMLB01023358.1:1681-17003 GCA_900302555.1 Myripristis jacobus
AGCTCCTCTGAACGGCCTCGCTCTCTAGTTTGTGTGTGTAAAGTCTGATGAGGCTGTGATTCTCCTAGAGGTCACTAGAGGACATTTTATACAACGACACCAAGTTTTTAAAAAAATGCTCTGACTGCAGTGAAATGGCTGCTATAGGGGCCAACATCATCACACAGGAATCAAATGTGGCTCATTGAATCCACAAGAGTCTCAGCTTTCCAGTCAAAGCCAATTGATGCAACTCCAAGACTGTTTAGGCCCCACTGTGCACAAATACACTGCATGATGTGTGGCTCAAACTGCATGGGATTAGCATAAGATAGGCATGTCTGCAAAGGGGACACCCATAGGTGCCCATATAACCCATTTTCATTCAGATATCTGGAGTTTGGAAGTCAAGGGACCTCAATAGCCTTGATAGATTTTCCTTTGCCAAAATTTGAAACTTTCTGCCAGACCTCCTTCCATCAGCGTTTTTTTCACATATTGTGTTGTTTCACATATCATGTTGTTTCACATATCGTGAAACAACAGCCTAACTTAAGTCATATACGTTTGCATGGTAAAATATTGTGAAGAGGGTTTCCAGTGTTATGTTGTCACTTGTGAGAAGTGGAGCTGCTTCACCTTCCGTGTCAAGAGCAAGGAAAGTGAAGAAGACATTTACATAAACCTATACATATACATTACATATAACCTAAATATGCAGATAAACCAAGAATATATACAAAGACATTGGCCATATAACTGATTGAAACCAGCTTTTAGAATTGTTCTAAATGTTCTATTTGTGAAAACTCGGAAAAGGGCTGATTTCACTGTTTGCACACCACATAAAGCCATTGTCTAATATTTTGCCTCATCAAAGCTAGACTACAATAATATGGAGAAACAGAGGACTATTTTCAACCAAGTGTCACATTTATGAAAGTTCTTGTGCAACCATATCAGCTGCAATTAAACCTCAATGTGTCGCTTTCATCAGTGAATCTTAAATATTTAACTGTGCGATGTGAGTGCCCCTCTGATGGTGCGTTGATGTGTATGTCAGTGGGCAGGTTGTGTCCATGTGATGAGCAGAGGGACCTATGTGACGTCAACTGCTGCTGTGACAGAGACTGTGGTGAGGAGGTGGCTTTGTTCACCGGCTGCTCAATACGCACTGTCAGGCAAGTGAAACATTGTTCCACTTATAATTTGAGACACAAGTATTGGTATCATATGTTGTTTCAACCCTGGTAATTATGACATGGTGACACTTGTCTCATGACACTTGGGGCTCTAGTTTTGCAGACTCGGCGATGCGGGGGCGCAGTGCAGCTGCGCTTTGCCAACTGGGTGTGGCCAGGTGGATTTTGCAAGTTTGGCATGCTGTGCGCGGTGGCGCAAGTACTCCGTCATCCCTCCTACCGGCGAAAGGGAGGAGAGAAGGCGTGGAGTGGGTTTGACACAGCCGATTCACCTTAAACCAATCAAATGAGCCCGTCCTCGTCCTTAAAATGCGCTGCGTGATGGCGTAATGAACGTTTACACATTTGACATGGAGGTCTACTGCCGCAGGCAAGGCGGAGCTGGTGTAGTGGACGTTTGGCTGACCGGTGCGCAGTTCGTACATGTCACCAAATCTCACAGGCAGGTTTCCGGAATGTCAGGCACATTAACAATGCAATAACTACCCACAAAAAACACTATTCAATGGTGCTATCTCAATCAGCATATAAATTTATCTCCATATCGACTGTCCCGTCACAACTGATGTCAGATCAAAGGAGATTGGCACCGTTTGTGCTGATTGTGAGGTTTTGGTGACGTGTGCACACTGCGCGCCAGTCAGCCAAAGTTCCACTACACTGGCTGCGCTCCGCCTTGCGCTGAAAGTAGACCTGGTTTCAGATGGCGAGCTTTGAGCGCACCTCGGCGAAGCCTTTTGGCACGAAACTGTCATTACGCCAAGCTGAATCTGTTGACACCTCCCCCTGCTGCACTCCCATCTCAGCGCACCTCGGTCTGCCAAACTACCAAACTGTGTAACTAGAGCCCTTGTTCTCTAAGCATGTCCTCCAGTTTAGTGTGGATAAAATATTGATTCTTGGGGGGCCATTATTGCCATACTAAAGTAAAGTTTTGAGGATCATAGATATGATGTCTTCCTGTGTGCTCCTGTTTCTAGAGGTAATTCATCCTATATTGACCATTGGCACATTTAGAGAGGTTTGCAGATTATACAGGAACACATTTTTAGTCTGATGCAAGAACATGCAGAATGTTTACTGTTGGATATGTCATTGTAACTGTCAGTTGTATAGAACAGCAGTCTATTGCACAAATTACACATGCACTTGATTGAAAGTTTGGTGTATTCAGAATTACTGGATTACCAGAATTACTGTCTTTCATTCTTTGTTGACAGAAGAAGGAGTATCCCTTACTTAAACTATTTGCATTTGTGTTGACAGTGGTAACAAGCAGTTGTGCAGCCAGGATGCAGCACACTACACTTTAGGCAGCACAGTAGACGGCCTCTCAGAGCTCCACTCCTCAGTCCAGAAAGAGATAAACAATGACATCTTCTGCATTCAGTCACACAACTGTAAGTCGAATAAAGAGCACATTTGGATTTTTACTCACAGCAGAGATTGTACATTTTGTCCTAAAGAAGGTACTAGCTATGAAAGCCTACAAAACCCAGTGTTGATAGTATTTGGAAGCTAGAAGCTCAGGGCCTGGATATCCTGCTTCACAACCATTGAGTATATATATTATGATCGATGTGGGAAAACACTCATTATACACATTGTCTGAAATATGTGTGAAGTATCACGGTCTGTGGTGATTATGTACATTGCCTGGGAAATCTGCATATTCCTGATTAAACGCTTAATGTGGGTGTAAAGTGCTTAATTGTGCCACATATATTTTGTGTGTTTTTTCACACAGTGGGCCAAGAGGTGGCTATTTGCTGACAGCCTAAAGCTTATGTTTTATATAAGATGATTTTGGTGAAGAAATCAATGACAACTAGCTGTGGGCATTTAGGACATGCCTATGTGCTGACAACCCAACATGTATTTAACATATGTAATGTTTCTGCAGCCTTACATAATCACATAAGATAAACAGGATATTTCAGTTATAATGCAAACTCAACTTATTCACTTTGTTAAAACCCACAGTTATCCTGTATGAGTCATTGTAAACAGGTTGATGTGATATTTACAATATAAAATATTCCAAGAGAACCTCTGATGATTTCAGACAATAACACAGTACCTGAGGTGTAACAGAATATCACTGTATGTAAACTCCCTTCCTTTTTCCCCCAGATGTTGAAGGTTTGTCTTTTGCCTCGCCTGTTCTTCCAACCGACAGCAACTTTGATTCACTCTTAAACCAATTCGCCAACTTTATTTTTGGTTCTGAGAAGATCAGTGGTGAATTATCCAGTGTGGAGCACCAGGCCTCATCTGGATACCAGGTGAGTCTCGGTTCTTCATTGGGAAGCTACTTATTGGTTACCTGCAAGAAAGCTGTCATTGGTATTCTAATCATCTCACACATCTCAGCAAGATAAACATATAAAGATTACTTTCAGTTTCTTTTAGATTACACTAAACTCCACCAAAAGATGATATTAACATTAAGAAGGCATATTTTCATTTCCATGAGCTACAATAGTAGAAGACTTTCTCACCATCCATGCATCAAGCAATAGCTGGTTTTCTCACTGTTATCCACTAATACCTCTTGTCAAACTGAACACTTCTGCTTCTTGAACTGGTTCTGTTCAGGATTCTTGGAACCAAGGTGTTAACTAGCAAACTGGGCCATGTCTGCACCAGTGTGGGTTGCTGGCCACTGACTCCAGCATTGCTGTTACTGAAATCAGTCCAGTCTGCTGGTTTGCTGCTCTATACTCTACCTCAGGTCTACTCTTGTTTGGTTCCAGCTGGGAACCAACTTTTTGGGTTCCGAACAATTTAGTTCTGGTCGAAATCATGAGAACGGTTGAAATTTAGGTTTGCAAACTAGAACAGAAGCAGTTCCTTGTCGGTAGAAAAGACCCATTATGAACAATGGAATTATTTTTAATCTGATGTCTCATTCTAATGAATTTAATGTGTTCACTAATTGTTTTTTCTGATAATTTCCGGATTAGTATGGGGATGTAATGACGACAGCAGGAGAGAATGGAGAGAGAGAGATGTTCTGGTTGCCAGCTCCCGGTGTTACCACCGACTGTCTGGACCTGAGTCCTGCAGGTAGCTACCATAGCTTGACTTACCTGCAATTCTAGACTGGTTTGAAATTGTGACAGAAATTATATAAAGGGTTACTTCATCCATAATGCATGATATTTGTATCAAGTACTCACCGTGTGGTGCCTTGAATCCTTGATGAAGAAAGTTTTACTCGCAAGCCTTCATGGTAAACTTGTATTTCAAAAAACACTAGCTATCTCTGATCCAGTGGAAAAAAATACGACCCATGCTTTTACAACAGCAAAATGATATCAAAGTTCTGTTTAAAAAGCTCACACTTATCCAGTCATATGCTCATTACTTCCCAGACACACGTATTTTTGCTAAAACATTGTACATGCAGTAGATTACTTCCAGAAACCCCCTCATGTGCAGCCATGTAGTGTGTGTCAAAATTACAGGCCAGCTAGAACGTGGATTTTTTTTTAAAGATGCCCATTCTTTGAGTCTGGATTTGGTTCTATAAGGCTCTGTCTAACTATCTACATTAAGGTAACGCAGTTTCAGTGGGAAGCAGGATGGATAATTTAATGATGGAATGCAATTATGAAGTCTGCTTTGAAGGACATTAGATAGATAGATTTACTTTATTGATCTCAAACTGGGAAATTCCCAAATGAACCCTTTCACGCATAGCGGTCACCACTATGGACAGCTTAAAAGACAGTTTAAAAGTCATTTTCTCCTAAATGCAATGGTTTCTATGGCGGAATTGCATATCAGCTATTAGAGTGCTCTCTGCTGCTCCCCTACATTGAGGTTTATGCAGAGACTGTCAGTTCTTGTTGCTGAAAACATATTAATACTAGTAGAATGACATGGTAATACCAGTCCTGCATCCTGAAAGAAGTATGGAGACTCAGAAATATTCATGCCCTAGGAAGTGTAAAAACACATAAGAAAAAATCTGGACTCAGGCTTTCATGGTGCATGCATGAAAGGGTTAAGACTAGACTTGGAATGTAATTGTGTATTTTAAACAGCCCAGGAACACACAATTTTGTAAAACTGCAGTTACTCTTTATTTTTTAGTTGAGCCTGGATGGTTATAAAAGGCAGGAGCTCCAGCTTTAGGAGAAAAGCTTTTTTGACATCCTCTAAAATTTGTATTGAATAATATTTTGCTGCTGTAAAACCATGAATTATGGCCCCAGTTTGTTTCGACTGGCTCAGGTATGGCCAGTGTTTTTGGAATGAGATTAATTTGAGGATCATTTTATCCTGGGCACGAGCAAGATATACAGTGGGCTGAAGACAGCACACAGTGAGTACTTGATAAAAAAAATTGTGCATTACTCAAAATTATTTTTCTACTGCTTTTTAAAAATGGCACAGGCAGGATTTGAACTGATACAAACAGATGAAATCCCACCACTATGATTATTTTTGTTACCATATGCTGATTTGTTCCTGTTGTTTGCCCCGGTTGTCTCATCAGCTTTCTTACAGGAGCAGAGTAATTGTTGCTCACGGCGTCTCGTCCTTGACCAGGACTGTAGCACTCTGCTGGCCCTCAACATGATCACCTACACCAACATCCGGCTGCTTGCTGTGAGTTCCTGCTTTACTTTGCCCCATGGTGCTCCTCCCACACTTTTTGGCCATTTAAGTAAAAATCCACCTTGAATATTCTTATATTGATCAAGCAATTATTATAATTACTTATTATTTAATGTCACCAATTTGTTCAGTGCGTTCCATGAATTGTATAACGAAGTATTGTAACTTACTTCTTTGATGTACCCATTGCCACCCCAAGACATTTTGGGGCCCTAGGCAAAAATCATTTGGGGTCCCATGTGTTTTAGATCAATGTAGGTAGGTTAGATCAACCTTAAAGATTTTATTTTACCCACTGAACAAAATTCACTAAAGTTCTTTTTGTTAATGGGGGATCTTTTTGGTGATTCACTAAATTTTCTTTCTTTTTTTTGTTATTGTGTTGTAATTTTATTGTGATTTGTTTTTACAATTTTTAAAGTAATTTCATGGCATTTTTTCCTGTATTATAATTCTAAATATATCATTATTATTACCAAAATACAATTCTTTACAGTCATTTTTCCGTAACGTTTTACTAATTTCTTGCAAATTTTCAGGTAATTTCACACACCACTTTTTTTCTTCTGTTTTTGAAAGAAATCAAGTGAATGAGCTCATGTTTCAAAGGGTTAAATGCTTATGAAAGGCATTTGAAATGCTTGTGAGTAGTTAAGACAAGAAATGTGATGTCGATCCAGCATTACTGTTCTGATATTTTAAATGAAACACTTTTATAATTATAAACATAGTTGCGATGTCACTTTCAATATTTTTTCAGATTCTCTGTTTCTTTGTTTTTTGGTAATTTGCTCATTGCCTTTCCCCCATGTTTTTCAAAGAAATCAACCTTTTCATGCAACTTTTCATCAGAGTTCTGCAACTTTTCATCAGAGTTGCACTGTGTGTCACTCCTTGCAATTAAACTCAAAAGTTAGGCTACATGAAACCTAGCTGCATCAAGTTGAAACTATTTCAACTTTTTGCAGCCATGTCCATGCAACAAACAATCAAGCAAAGCTCAAAACGGTTCAAAATGATAGGTTTGCGAACAGGAACGCAATTCCTTGCACTTCCTTGTTGGTCAAAAAGGCATATTACAAACTCTTGTTATACAAGGATACAAGGAAGTTTATTTGTCATTATACAATAGGTTGTATAATGAAATTAAAATGTGGTTCCCTCTTGATTGGTTAATTAATTGATTGATTGTGTAGAAAGTAGAATTATTGAGCATGGAGGAGTTCAGATGGTGCATTCAGGAGTCTCACAGCCTGAGGGAAGAAGCTGCTCCTTAGCCTGGTGGTACGGCATCGGATACTTCTGAATCTTTTTCCAGACGGCAGCAGGGTGAATAGGCTGTGGCTGGGGTGGGTGCCATCCTTCAGGATCCCCCTGGCCCTGCGCAGACACCTTGCCTCCCCGATTTCATCGATGCAAGGAAGATGGGCACCAGTGATGTTCTGGGCCGTTTTGATTACTCGTTGTAGAGTCTTCCTGTCCTGGGCTGTGCACATCCCATGCCAGTTTGTGATGTTTCCAGTCAAGATGCTTTCAATTGCTCCTTTGTAGAAGCTGACAAGAACTTGGCATGGGAATTTTGCTTTCTTAAGTTTCCCTAGGAAATACAGCTGTTTCTGAGCTTTTTTAACCAGGGCAGAGATATGTGCAGTCCATGTCAGGATCTCTGTTAGGTTGATTCCCAGGAACTTGAAACTGCTCACTTGCTCCACCTCAGCTCCATTGATGTAGACAGGGTTGTGTGTCTTTGCCTCCTTTTTTCTAAAATTACTACTAAAATTACAACTATCAGCTGTTTGGTTTTGCTGATGTTGAGCAGTAGGTTGTTTTCTGTGCACCGTTCTGCAAGATGGTTGATTTCCTCCCGATATGAAAACTCATTGTTGGAGATCCGGCCGATGATGGTGGTGTCATCCGCGAACTTCACAATAGAGTTCTCTCCATTTCGGGGGTTGCAGTCGTGGGTGTACAGCGTGAACAGGAGGGGGCTGAGCACACAGCCCTGGGGTGCTCCGGTGTTGAGCACTAGAGTGGAGGAGGAGAGACTGCCAATCCGAACTGACTGGGGTCTGTTTGTGAGGAAGTCCAGTATCCAGTTGTAGAGAGTGGTACGATTGTGTTGAAAGCTGAGCTGAAATCAACAAACAGCATTCTGATGTAGGTGCTGCTTATCTCACTGGAGTTACTGTTTGTCTAATGTCTCTTTCTAATTAAGGTGGCATCTTAATTTGGTAACTGTTTGACTTTGTGTCCTAGGGTGGATTTGTTTTTGGGTTTTTTTGTTTTGTTTTTTTGTTTTTTGTGTACTCGTGATATCCAAACAAAACATGGATGTAGCCACATTAATCATGAAGGATAAGTGACAGAGATTTTTTTATTGCATTGTGACAAGTATCTGAAAGGCTTAAAATATTGAGAATTCTATCCTGCAAAATTAATTGAAGAATAACCTCAACAATGTCAATATTATGTTTTTTAAGCTCTCTGTTAATTTTAATTTTTTTTATTTTGGTCTTTTCTGCTTTACAGTCAAAAAAAAAAGATGCAGCAGTAAGTACATCGACATTTGTGTATCTCTTATCCTCTTACCATTGCTTTGCATAATAAAATCAGCAGCAAAACATGTGTATCATAGAGATGGAGACATAGGAATCTGTAGATGAATGGTATTTAAACACCCTTATTAAATGAATGCAATAATACAAAATAAGTATAGCCATATAGTCTTTGCTTTAGGGGTTATGTGTCATTACACATCATTTTTGGCATTATTCCCCTACCATGTAAAATTGACCCAATTTTATCACTCAGCTCTTGACCACTTAGTTGCAAAGATGGAAAACAAAAGCTTGCACAAGTAAAAGCTGAGTGAATACTAACTAACATGGCTGCACCTGTTGTTTCTGGAGGTTGTTGCTGTGGAGGTGGCATCAGTCATCCAGCAGTCTTTGGATGGGACTCAGACTGAGGTGCAGCTCGATGTTGGTGAAAACTTGAGGGCAGTTCTCCTGTATCCAGACCTTTGTGCTAATGTGGTGCTAGAGGTGAGTCTTTAACTGTGTGACTCATATCAGTAACTGAAGTACTTGAAATCAATGTTCTTGCTTATTTCCCTGTCCAAAATATACTATATCTACTGTTTCTCCCAGAATCTGAATCATGGAGGGGAAGAAAGGTCTCTAAATCCACATTTGGACTATTAAGGGACTCTTCAACTCTCTACTGAAAGCCATACCAATTAAATTCTTTCAGATGTGTGATTGGTTCAACTGTCCATTCCATACCTTATGTGTTTAAAGAATAACTAAACCCTGAACTCAAATCTCTGTGACACCTAACCTCAAATGGTGAAAAGTAGGGTGCCTGGTCTTTGGTGGCAGGTGATATTCACCACCTGTTGTACTCTGTGGTAGCTGACATCACCTGCCACCAAGGATTCTACACCATTAGATGCCAGGCTTCACAGAGATTTGGGTTCAGAGTTTAGTTACTCTTTAAATTATAAGGCTAGATGTGATCCTGATATTTTCTTTAACCAAAAATGTATGTTGCGAAAAGCTAAATAAATAAATAAATAAATAAATAAATAAAGTCCAAATATGCTGTAAAGTCTGCTGCTTTGTCCCCTCAGGTTGGCTTTGTTGTGAAGTACAACCCAGCTGGTGAGATAATGAATGTGATGGCATCTTTGGTCCTTGGATTTGTCCATGCAGACACATTGCCCTTGGAGCAGAAGTTTCGCATTACATATGTCCAGGTAGTATACTGCAATAAACATGTTTTAGGCAAAATTGAAAAGAATACCATAACACAGAGTTGCATTAGTTGCACTGCTTCTCTGGACCGAAGAAGTATAATAGAAGAATAAAAGAAAATAAAGCCAATAACCTATCCCTGCATTTGTTAAAAAGCAGGAAATTGCTGAAGAAGTGGCCGTCCATCACAGTGGCAATCCAGGTTATGTGGTAGGACTCCCTCTTGTGTCTGGAAAAAGAACAGCAGAATATCCTTTACTTGCTTGAGGTTCAGATTTTCCCTAAATATGAATAAGAATGTGTTGAGTAGTGCTTGTAATAGTTGAGGATTAAGTGCTCAAAATGTTTGTGTAAGGCCAAAAATTTGTCCTTAACCATTGTCTTCACTGGTATTATTAGAAGCACTGATCCCAGAGAAACACTGACTTTTCTACTAAGTGCCAAAGACCAAGATTGTCTCCACGGACCCCATCAGCGCTCTCCCATCCTGTTCGGCGTGGACGTGTTGTCTGGCTGCACGTTAAGGCCAGATGTCCTTCACTCAGCAAAACAGATTTCTGCTTACCTGTACAATTACCTTACAGCCAATGAAATGTGTGATAATGACTTGCAGAGTGTCTTGTCTCACTGCAGACTGGAAGATGCTGCCAACTGTTCCCTGGTGTCCCAAGTGCTTCTGGGTGTTCTGAGAGGTCAAAATTATCCCCAATATGTAGCCAACTTTGGATCATCCCCACCAAACAATCCAATGGATTGGGTTCCCATCAGCAACAACTCCAAACTTGAGGTGAGCAAATTTGAAAATAAGCTTTGTATGCCATTGGGAGCAGAAGAAGCAAGGAGGTTCTGGCAGCATTAAGGTGACATGCTCTTTATAAAGGTTAAATAAAATGATAATAGGGCTGTTCAACCAATTGAGTGGCACATGGGCTGGCCAATTTAGTTCATCTCGAGTACAGTGCACTGAGTGCACACCTGGTAGCCTAAATGAATACATAAACATGAATGGTAAATGGACTGCATTTCTATAGTGCTTTTCTAGTCTACTGACCACTCAAAGCGCTTTACAATGTTTGCCTCACATTCACATTCACACGCTGATGGCAGAAGCTACCATGCAAGGCGTCAAGCTGTCCATCAGGAGCAGTGAGGGGTTCAGTATCTTGCTCAAGGACACTTCGACACACTCTGGCATCGGTGAAAGTTTCTCATTTCCAGTCCTTTTGGAATCCAGCAAACTCAACAAAACCTTCCTATGGTTTGAAAGGGAGAGACATGCAAAAATACCTCAGGTCTGCATGTCCCTCCTGCCCCCTGAAAATGACACACACTGCCTATGAAAGTAACACCAGCAACTGTCCAACCAATGAGAATTCGGGTTGGACAAGAGCATAGCAACCAACCAACCAGAAGAATACAGCTCTAATGACAAAGTGCTTTTGTTAAAAATCAGCTATCAACAGTCAGTGTCAATAACCTCTAATTTGATGACGCTTCCCCCTCAATATGAATATGTGAATATTTTATGATTATTTTTATATCAAATATCTGACCAGAGTATTTTTCCTGTGTAGTATTTTAGAACTTTCCTCAGCAGACTGTGAATCTGGCATGGAAATATGCTTCACTCAAAGGGATGGTAAACCCTGGGAAAAACTGGGATTTTCTTGTTTAGTATTATTCTTGAGCACTATTTCATCATTCACCAAGATCTGAGAGTTCCTGAAAATCACTAACTGTAATAAAATGCAGTTTTAGAGGTTGCATTTTCTATTGTAAAACATTCCACCAGGGCTAGATGGGCTTTAGCTCCCCTTGTAGGGTCACAATATTGTCTCGACCCTTGTCAGACCGACCAGAACCAACATTGATGTAGAGCCCACTTGCTAAACTTACACTTTGGAGGCTTGTAGTGGGAGAGTTGATATGAGAAAGTCCATGTCTGATATCATCACTATCTTAGATGGAATCCTGGCTACTTTTCTGATAAAATTAAAGGCAGAATGACCAGTATTTGTCCGTTGTGCGTAAATACAACATTAAAAGTTGGCCCCGCCCCTAGCAGCACATTTGGGTGTCACTCTGCCACCATCTTAGGAAAAAATTTGAGCCACTGGCACCCATCTTTACAACAGAAAACAGGCAAACTCTCCTTCATCCCCATCCTGCCCTTCAGTGCTCACCAGCAGCTGAAAACCGACCGCATTTTCACTCCTGTTGTGGAACGAGCTTTTTCCAGTTTTTCCAGGCGTTTGGCTGGTACTGCACAGTTATTGGCTGGGGGCTACACACCCACTGCCTGAAGGCTGACATCCAGAAATGTCCCAAACACAGCAAAACAAAAAATCCAGGCAGAGGGCAGGGTTTCTGCACGCACACCGACACACACTTCTTGTGGGTTGTAAATGACCCACACTTTGCCTTTAACAGTAGATTGGAAAAACAATCTGTGACTAGCCATGCTAGCAAAGTACAGTTACGTTTGCTAAGGCTAGTGGAGGATAGCAGGTGCAGTTGAAGAGAGAATTAAATGGGGGTGCGAGGAATTAAAACTGATGTCATGTTCTGATTGGATTATTCGAATCTTATGTGTCAAATTAAGTTTTAATCCCCCCCCTCCACTCAACTGACTCAGGAGAAATCAACAAACCAGCCTCTCTCTGCAGGGAACGGACTTCAGATTCTCACAGTTAGATGATGTTTTCTACACCCAGTGATGACAATAAAAACATTTTAATGAAAAAATGCACATTTTAATTCACCATTCCTTTAAGGAACTGCTTGACCACCTAAAAAACTTGAATTAGTCTGGGTTTCACAGTCCAGTTCTAGTGTCTCGTGAATAAGATTGAACAGAATGTTTCCTGTTTGGCTTGTCCAGGAAGCCCAGGCTTGCAGCATCCCATTGTCACTTCATCTGGAAATTGAATGGACCAAATACGGATCCTTGCTGAATCCCCAAGCTCAAATTGTGAGCGTTAAAGAAGTTCTCCAAACCAACACCAGCAACTTGGTAAGAAGCCAATCCTGACAAGTTCTGGCAGAAAGTCAGTACAACTACTAACTATTAATGGTGCTACAAAAACATATTGCATACACCTGGCAAAAAAAATCTATGACTTCTAAATTCCAGATTACCTCAAAATTCCGAGAAGTTTTTAATGGGAAAAAAGTCTGCTGTTTTATTCAGAGAAAATTCTCTTGACTTCAGAAAAACATTTTTTTCTATGAAAACTTTTCTCTGAATTCCAAGATGAGACAAGCTTTTTTTCCCCTATGAAAACATTGCTCAGAATTCTGATAATTACCTTATGCATTCAGAATTTTTTTTCCATCAAATTTTTTTCTCTGAATTCTGAAGTCATTATTTCACAAACTTTTTTCATGACAACTTAGCTGAGAATTCTGAGATAATTATCTTTTAATTCAGAAAAATAGGGAAGAATTCAGAATTTTCTCAGAATTCAGAAATAATTGTCTAATTAATTCAGAGAGATTTTTTTTCTTGAATGATGTATGGTCCAGTCTCAAGGTTCCAACCCTAAAGTCAAGCAGAGTTTGATGCAGGAAGGAATCTAAGCATACAAATCCTGTCTGAATGCCTGTGGGTTATGTTTTTGCAGGCCTTGCTGACGGGCAGCAGCAGTCTTCTGACAGTCAGCAGTTCTGTGACCTTCACACCGGTTTCTGCTGCTGCTCTTCCTGGCTTCAGAGCCTTGCCTACTCTCGATGCCAAACTGCCCTTTGAATTCTTCTTCCCTTTTGTGTGACTAACCAACTGTAAGGACGCTTGGTGCAACAGTCTCCAGGGTCGTGCTCCCCAGTGCTGCTGTAATCATCGGATTAAGAATTGCCATTGCAGCCTGGCAAATGGCAAATCCTGATCATTGTTATCTTTCAGTATGTTCTCCATTTGCATTACTGTACATAGTGTTAATAATGTATATATTTGTAATAAAATAAAATATCTGAAATGAAAAGAAATCAGTTTATTTAACCTGACTGTTTGCAGAACATATTTAGAAATTAAAGTAAGAAAAATAGTTTCATCTTATGTACATCAAAGATCTGTAAAAAGATTTTTTTTCACATTTTGAAATAATACAAGCATATGATGATTAATAGCATGGCCTTAAAGATAACAAACTTTTAGGTATGTGGCCTCCAGTAGCATAACATTTCTGCACACATAAGTATCAACCAAATAATGAAGACATCAGAAAGTTTGAAACAAATGATACATACAGACAAGTCACTGGTTTGAAGCAGTATGATGAAGAATGCAATATGGTGAAGAACACCCAAAGAGGCATTTGGTACATGTCAAAATTTGCTGTGGAATGTGATTTGGAAAAAGGAAAAAAAAAAAAAAGGAACCCTGAAATTATGTTTAAAATGAAACTGTTTCATGGAATACATATGCAAGTTCGTAATTTGAAAAATGTTGTGTATAAAGTACATTTTTTATGAGCATAATGCAAATGACAGAGCACATGAGCTTTACTTTATGAGCTCATGAAGTTGATGAGTTAGAGGTTTATGGCATGCTGTCGCAGGAGGTCTCGAAGTTTACTGTTCTCCTGCTCCTGGAAGAGAGGCAGAGAGAGAATGAGAGTCAATCTGAAGCTGGCACAGTTCTTACGGTGCTGCTGAGCAAAAGTGGAAGACATTACACTATGAGATTCACTCCACTATTTGGAGTTAATGTAATACATTACCTTTAGCAGTAAATAAGTAATATATTGTGGTACCAATATAATTTCCATAATATCACAGTTAGAATCAAATTAAGCATTTATTTATTTAGAAAATATGAAGCATGCCCCGGTCATATCATCAAAAAAAGAGAAAAAATTGTGTCCCTTTCATACAAAAAAATTGAAGAAGATGTTTTTTTGTTTTCTTGTCTCTCTCTCTCTCCCCTCCCACCCAACCAACCAGTAGAGGTAGATGACCGCCCGCCCTGAGTCTGGTTCTACCTGAGGGTTCTTCCCGTTAAAGGGGAGTTTTACCTTGCCACTGTCGCCAAGAGCATGCTCAGGAGGGAATCTGTTGGGTTTCTTTGTTTTTTTTTTCTACTATAATTTGTAGAGCGTGGTCTTTACCTGCTCTACCTGTAAAGCGTCATGAGATAACTTCTGTTGTGATTTGACGCTATATAAATAATTATAAAAATTAATTCCAAACCAAAACGATATATAAGCTGATAAAATTTAGTATACCTTATAATTTTCAAGAAACTCATCTGTACTGGAAATCTATCACTCATCTGCGTGATAGATTTAGGCTTGTGTGTATTTTAACAATATATTTAAAAATCCATCTAGAGCAGGGGTCTCAAACTCATGGCCCGCGTGCCAATTGCGGCCCTCGGGACAATATTTTGCGGCCCCCTGCGTGACATCTAAGCTGTGTGTTAGTGCGGCCCGCGCATTTCTTTTCGCACATGCATCTGGCCGTTTTACTTTTTTTGACACGTATGGGCTCCCGTAGCTCAGGCTCGTGACAACTGGGCGAATTAGCAATTGGTCACTTTGACATGTTTGAATGAGCGAGTGGAGGGAAATATCTTGTCACTGTCACCTAGTGCTGTACATTGTTTGTCAGCCCCCGTCATGTCTGTTTCAAAACCTGCCGTGAAGAGAAAAGTTGCGGATGAGCACAGGCAATTTCAGGAGAAGTGGGAGGCGGAATATTTTTTTGTTGAGCACAGGAACGTCGCAACCTGTCTAATATGCATGGGTAAAGTTTTTTATG
>OMLB01023362.1:5884-29892 GCA_900302555.1 Myripristis jacobus
AAACAAACCATTTTTTCAAGCTACTTTGGAATAAAGAAACAACCGTAACAACACTGAGAGGAGCCCAATATCTTTAGTTTGTCATTTTCATCTTGCGGCGTTTAATATTCTTTTTTTTCTGCACCTATAATTCTTTATTCTTTAACCGTCCACGTCCCGTCGTCCCGTGCAGGGCCTCGCTCTGACCCCAGATGACGCCTGGTCTGCCCACGCTGTCGCCCATGTCCACGAGATGAAAGGAGAGCTGGACAAGGGCTTGAATTTCATGGAGAGCACCGAGAAAGATTGGCAGGTGCGGTACAGTCGACGCTTGTTTATTCCCTCTCTCCTCCCCAGAGGTGTAATTCCACTCATGAGTAACTCCTCATAAGCTTTATCTTCATTGTTGTGCGCTGAAATAACAGTTGAAACGGCGCTGAGAAAATTGATATTTCGGATATTTATTTGTTTCATTTCAGGGGTGTGACGTACTGGCCTGTCATAACTACTGGCACTGGGCGCTGTACTTCATCGAAAAGGTGAAGATTGTAATGAGTTTTCTCAGTCGAGCACACAGTTGGCAGTCGAAGTGTTTGCGGAAGTTATATATGATATGATACGCTCTCCCTCGGGTTATTTCAAGTGTAGAGTTGATTATATTGGCAGATTAATTCGTGTTTGCGTCCATGCAGCAGAGTTTATCACCGCGGCTTATCTCTCATGTCTGAAATTGCTCTGATTTATGTTTTTTTTCTTCCCCCCTCTCCACAGGGACAATACGAAGCTGCCCTGAAAATATTCGACAGCAAGGTTGGTTGGTGCCGAGAGTGTTCGTCAAAACTTTAACCGTGTCTCTGTCTGAACACATCCTGAGACCTTTCAAGAATAAGGCCCGCCCCGGCACTCAGGGGACGCAGAGTAAAAAGCAATGTGTTGTGCTTGTTGTGAGTCAAGAGGGCAAGTGTGAGCAAATGGAAGTCAAATCCATTTGAACATACATCAGCCTGAGAGCCGAGCACATCTGCCTTTTTCCGGCGTCGCCTGCCAAATGTGATGATTTTTTAATTCAGTTGTTATCCAGGAATAGAAGAGACAGATGTAAAGCCTCGTGATGTCCCGGGCTCTGAGAAACGTTCGTGGTGTTACTTAACCGCGAGCCAAGGAGTCACGAGAAAACTCCCACCTTCGCTTTGAAACGTTCACGTTTGTGTGAAGCTGGTCATATCGACTCTGCAGAGTTTGAGGTGACTGGTAAGTTTGCTTCCTGTTTCCTGTGTTAGATATCCGGACACCTGAAGACCAGTGGAAGCATGTTAGACGTAGTGGACGCCTCTTCTCTGCTCTACAGACTAGAAATGGAAGGTGAGGAACAAAATAGTCGTTCAATCTTGGTGTCTTGGTGTCATTCGGGCGTTTTGCTCTGCTTGCACGGGGCTCTCCCCTTTTTAATTTTAATAAAATGCATATTATAATCTCATGTAAGTAATCCAGCGCATGGTAAATCATCTCTGTTGGTCGGTCAACAAAAATTTCCCACCTTTTTGCAGCCACAGATTTTGCCCTAAGACGCTGAAATTTGGCAAGAAGTGTCTATGTTCATACCAGCTGATGTGATAATGGATTTGGCCTAACATGAAAAGGCGCACAACTTCTACTACTTCTACTTCTGCTTCTACTCGTGGGAGCCATCACTGCACTCAGGAGAAAGTTCCCGTTTCATCTGTGTGGTTTAGCCCCGCCCCATATTCTTTAGCCACGCCCCTTCATGATTGATTAACCGTTTGTTTTAGGGAAACAGTTGTGTGGAAATCATCACTGGACAGAATTCCTTTTTCGTTGCTGACAATTTACCCCGGCCCCTATACTCTCATCACTCCCTTTTATAAACCATTTGCCATAGACTCTGGTCGCATCATTGCACTCAATAGAGAGTTGCTTTTTAATTGGTGTGGTTTAGCCCGTATGCTTTAGCCACGCCCTCTTTCACAACTCATGAACCATTTGCATTAGGTGAGGGAAGCGAGTCAGCCCTGCCATCTCATTCTGTGTGTCCGTCTGTTCAGTGGTCCACAAAGCCGTGCCCGCCCCATAGCACCATAACAACTTTCTACCGGTGAGGCGGAAATTTGCCATGAAGGTCAAGTATTTGTGAGTTTGCGTGTGTGTGAATGCATGCACGCATGGATGCATGTGTGCACCTGGTTGCAGTTATTGCATTAAGTCAATAATGCATAGAATGGATCCACCCAATGGTCGTTCAGATTTTAGGGTTTAACGTATTGAAAGGGCGAAATTATTGGCAAACGAACAAGATACCCCGTTCATTTTCACCGTAGACAGAAAATTAATGGAACCGGATGTTCCCTGACAGCCCTGACCACTTTGGTGTTTTCTGGGTGAGTGAGTGGGTCTGCGTGTCCCGCGCGGATGAGTTTGAGGGATTGTGTCCACCTCTTCCCAGGTGGGTCCCTACCCTCTCTTATCCTCGGTGTCACCGCGGCTTCTGCTGCGCTAATGTTCCCCGCTCTTTGATTTATGTCTCTTCTGTTTGTTTATGCTTGCTTTTTTTGTGTGACTGCCTTATCTACCATAATTGGTTCAAGATGACATTATTTTTTATTTGATTTAATTTACTTGACTGGATTGGATTTGAGCTGATAATTGCCCACTTGGCACCCGCTGCACTTCTGGCCGGCCTGGAAGGAGTTTCGCTCTCTTTGTGATCACTCCCAATATTTCCTCCACTTTTTTCCTTTTCGCTTTGGGTTTTATTGGGAGTTTTATCTAGCCCATTTTCTTGCCACATATTGTTTTTTTTTTACATGGTGGACCTGCAAAGCCCTTTGAAACACTATACATTGATTACGGGATATAAATAAACATGAAATCGAACTCGTTTGCCAAGATTTGTGCACTTTGTGTGAAATCCATTTGTGTGTGTGCCAGGTGTGTGCGTGAAGGACCGCTGGCGGGAAGTGCTCCAGATCACACAGCCTCACACGGACGACCACGTGACCTTGTTTAATGACGTCCACTTCCTCATGGCATCACTGGGAGCCAAAGAGAGCGGGACCTCGCAGCGTCTGCTGGAGGGCCTCAGAGAACTGGCTAAGTGAGTTTTCGCGGAATTTCTCCTCTTCGCTGCACACCTCAACGCACTGTCAGCGTTACGTAACGCCGAAGCGAGCCTTATGTAAAACCGAGGCTGAAAGCAGGGTGAGTGTGGGATGGAGAGATACAGGGAAGATGCAGTCAAATCCAGAGAATTCGGAGCTGCCATCCGTCACAGAGACCACGGTTTCCCCTCTCTGACAGGCGGTGCACGAGCTGCCGCTGCCCCGTGGATGTGTGTGGTTGTAATGTGTTCTGGCACCCTCACCACGGGCGGCCAGGGCTCTCCATTTTCCTTAGCATACAAGCCACAGAAAAGCCACCACATGTTTAAACCAGTGCTTAGAAAATGTCATGTTTTTCATTGTTACATAATAGAAAAGAAATCAGCAGAGTCGCGGGATGGGGCACCTTTGGGGCAAATGCGGCTCTTTAAACAGAGAGAAATCAGTTCCTAAGTGGGGAATGGAAACTTTTTGCACTCCTCTCTGCTCTACTTTGAATCAGGCCAGACTGTATGAGATGTTTGGGGGCTGATTCGATGCCACCACGCACATATACCATGTCATGTGTATTACCTCAGTCTGGAAAGTTTGCAGTTTTGCATAATCCGTATTTTGCTTAAATGTCGTTTTACATATTTTCTGTTTTAGTGAAAGCCAGCAGCAGCCTTTAAACACTGGCTAATCTTAGAAAGCCTCACCACTGCATCCTTAGCCTCAGAATAGAGAGAATCCCGCTCCGATGATTATGCCTTTCACAGTTCATATCCATAATGAACTGTGCCATAATACCCTTTTCACACTGTAGAAATAAACCAATCTGGAGCTCATTTATAGAATTTGTTGGCGATTTTCACATTTAATTTCATCCTATTATGATTTTGAAAATTGAAACTCATTACACATTGGCATCAATTGGAACTTTTTTTTTTTTAAATTTATCTAAGCACATATTAGAAAAAATAAACATATTAGTGTGTGTTACACCACTAAATTGGAGCAAACTATGTACCTTTTGTCTCTGCTGTTTTCTGTCTTGTGACAGTCCTGTTTAAAAAAGCTCTGTTGATTGTATAAATTAATTAACTGTACAAATTAACCTTGACTTAAGTCAAACATTGGATCCATTTGGCAGAAATTTAACTGGAGAATGGAAAACTCAAAAGAGAGAAAAACCTAAGTAAATTTTGGAGAAACCCTGGCTGTCTTCCTGCAAAATCTACCGTAGAAAATTGTTTTGTTCTTCCATATGAATTCAATAAATATGCAGCAATGACTTGGTATTCCCTGGGGAGACAGCTTGCTGAGTGGTAGACGTACAAATATTAGCATTATCCACCTTGCTAAGCAAAGTTGTTTTTTTTTTCCCCCCCTTGCATTTTCAAACTCGCCTGCCAAAATATTCTCCACCCTCTGTCCAAATTTCTCAACCGCTCTCCCATACCAATAATTGTCTTTTCTTTCCTACCACGCTGCTGCTCCTCCTCACAGAGAGCCTGGGGAAAATCATCAGCATCAGCTCGCGAACGCACTCGGCATACCTATGTGCCAAGCCATGGTGGAATACGACCGGGGCAACTACAGTCAAGCCGTGGAGCTGCTGCTCCCTGTACGCTACCACGTTAAAGAAATAGGGGGTAGCGACGCACAGGTGAGGTCCACGGGAAGGTGCAGCGGTGGCAAACCCTCAGGAAAACAAGCACAAATCAAAGTCCAAGCCACAATTGAAATGCATTCTTGAGGCTTTAGTTATATCATTGATTCAGACTGTGTGGTGGTTTCTTGCGGAAGACACTGAAATCTGTTATTGTGAAAGCAGGCCACTTATCTCAGACGGTGGAGTTAGGCCGGGTTTAAACAATGCACAGCTTAATATCGAGTCGTTCAGTCCATCAATACAGACCTCTATAGAGCATGGGCATGTATAGCGCAACGCACCAGCGCATGAATTATGAATCGCCGTGATGAATGTTGATGGACGTCTCGCACTGCCTTCAGGAAACCATTTCCCCAGATGCGAGAGTGCACGTACACCGCTGAAAAGGGAGAGAGAATCTATATCGAGTGTCGGTGCAGCAGGCCACTTATCTCAGACGGTGGAGTTGGACCTGAATTGAACAATGCGCGGTATAATATGGAGTTGTTCAGTCCATCAATACGTACCTCTAATAGAGCACAGAGGATGGCTGGTAGGGCTGGGCGATGGATCGAATTTTATTTTCAATTACGATTTGGGCTTCTGACGATGATGAAAACAAGATAATTGAGCTCTGTCGCACTCTGTTTCGCAGTTTTGCCTTGTGTTGTATTATATTTTTAAAATTCAAGGAAATCCACTTTGTAAAAAAAAAAAAAAAAAGAAAATTAAAAAAGTTCAATAAATGCATGGTGTTTCCCCAGTCAACAAGTAATCACGGTAAATAACAGTGATATCAGTATTGACCAAAAAACAATTGTGATTATGATTTTTGCCGTGATCGAGCAGCCCTAATGTATAGCACAATACACCACCACATGAATAATGAATGTCAGTGATGGATGTTGATGGATGTCTTACACTGGCCCTCAGGAAACTATTCACCCAGGTGCACGAGTTTGCACACAGCACTAAAAAAAAAGGGATGGAGAGTCTATATTGAACGCCGGTGCAGTTTGCGTGTTTCCTAATGGCTTTGTTTGTTGTTGTTTGCAGAGGGACGTCTTCAATCTGCTGCTTATCCAGGCAGCCATGAAATCTGAGAAGCACCACCACCAGAAGCTGGCAAGGTAACGCACAACAGGGATTTCGAGTTGAACACGTGACTCGGCCGCTCCGTCCGGTACAATTCCAGTCCTGCTCATCTTACCCCTCCAAGCTTTTTATTGCATGAGTTGTCTTTATAAGCTACCGAGGGAGCAGAGGGGCAGAAAAGGAAGACCTTGTGCAATCTGTGCTGTTGGATTTCATCACGGTGCTGCATAGTTACTGTTGGGGCTCCTTTTCGCTCGAGCTGTTTTTGTTTTGAAATTTCTACGGGCGCTTTATGCCCCCATTATGTAAGCAGCATCCCCGCTCTTTCCTCCACACCTTTATTATTGATCGGATTACCCTCCCAGCCTTTCTCTCAAAGGTTATGTGCATCTCTGTTTTCTCTCTGCGTTCCTCCAGATGTCTTTTGGTGGAGCGCGATGCTGTGAAGCAGAACTCTCCGCTGACTTACCGTCTGATGCAGAGAGCCCATGCACTCCATGACTAGACAGGCTGCAGGTTGCACAGCGCCGCTGCCCCTCCATGCACCAAGAAGACTCCTTTACCAGCGGACAGCTACTTGGGCCTGTTGTCAAGATGGCTGATACTTTCATACTGCATTGCCTGACCTGGTATTGAGCCGGCTGCCGTGTAAAGTGAAACTGCTGGAGGAATGGAAATGTAACAAAAAAATACCACAGAGCTAATTTCACTTACACAGTGCTGATTGGTTAAGCCGTATACAAACTTAAAGCTAAACTCTTGCACTAATAGTTGATACCTATGAGTATGCAATATTATTAAATTTTATGTATCTTTTCTTTGCTGATGTTATTGTAATCTCTGTAATCAGTTTGGCATAATGTTATCGTTCATATTCTGTTATGATTTCTCATTTACTATACATTAGTTGTTGTTTTTTTCTTGTGCTTTCCTCATGTAAACAAGTGATTTGCTGCACAGTGAACCTCTTGTTCAAATGGACAATACGTCATGAACCTGATTTTATTAGCAAACATATCACATTTAAATATAAATAAATACTTTTCAGAAATAAAATCGTGTCAACAGCAAATACAAAAATCATCGTCTCCACTTTGTGTTAACTTTTGATTGACAGAGTGAAGTCCACCACACTTGTGTGCCTTTAGGCAACAGCATATTAGAGAATGGGAAATGCGCCCGAGTGCTGCAGTGATACAGTAGAAGTAAATAAGATGTCCTTGCAGATGTCAGTGGAGTTGAGCAGAGTACAGTTAGTTCTTTTCTTTCTCGTCTTCCTCTTCCCCAGTGTCGGGCCTTCCTCACAACAGTGAACTAATCTCGTCTTGGATCTGAGAGATCAGGATCTGGGACAGCACAATGCCTGCAATCTAGAGGACAGCAGCAGCCACTTTAGATTACAGAACAGACTCACAGTAACCGCCCGAATATCTCAAGGTCCCTCTGGAGGTGTGCTGTAATGCTCATTTAGTGTAGGAATGAAATGTGCGAACAATGAGGTGAGACTGCTTGGTCAGCATTATTCATTTAAAACTCACGGTAAACTCACATTTAAAGGACAGTAATACAAAGCTGCTGTCTTTTTAAGATGGGCAATCCAGCCCAGCTTCAGTTCATACAAGTATGAATAAATCATGTAGAACTTAAGAGTGAAGCTTTTGTCTCCCACTGACCTCACACTCTGTGCCAAATGCAACTTTTGTGAGAGCTTGCTAATAAACAGTTTGACTTTTTTGACTTGTGCTGACAAAACCAGAAATTTGTAGTCTGATCATCAAAGTTACTGTGATAATAGTTATTAGTGAGAATGCGATCCCCACTCATCAGATGCGGAGGAAAAGAGAGAACATCCTCATCAGATTTACTGCACATCAAAGCAACTGGAATACTAATGCAATTGTTTTGACAGGACTCATGGGTAATTCACATGCTTTCCCCACTGTGGAATCATTGGGGACCCAATCAGACAGATATGAGAGAGACAACATTTCATATCAGGCTAAAGATGCATAAGCAGAGCTCAGATGCATAATCTGTGAGAGACAGGCTGCGTGGTGACAGCGGTATAATAAGTTTGATAAGTAAGCCAACAAAATATTCAGAGACGGCTCTCGATAAGTGCAAATTTGATTTCATGGCCAATCTAAAATTCTGAAATGAATTATTAACAGTACTTTTTGCCATGGGATTTGAAGTGCGACCTGCACTTGTGCTCAGTATGTTGGAGGGAATAGCTGATTAGCTCCTTTGTTAGCTACACTACAGCACCTTACCTTGTGCAGACTTCCTCATCGGTTGCACATTAACCTGCACCTTCACTTCTAGACTTGCAATGTCATAAATTAATCACACATGCAGTTAAAGTTTTATATCCCCTGGATCAACAGTGTGCCTGCTTACTGCTGTCTGGGCATTGCCCTCTATTTTAAGTTAAATTTATCCCGCATTAACTCTACCCGGGCCCCCTTTGAGCAGAGTAAGACATAGTGCAGAATAGATAAGCATTTTTTTTTGGTTACAGATGCAGGACTATTCTACATTAAGCAAGCCCCAGATTGCACAGTTGGAGGACAGTTCTTGGAGGCTCTCCAGCTGATGTTTGTATGTGGGTTACTTAAGGCAAGGTAATGGATCCTGACTGATGAAGTGCTGCTTGAAGTATTTTACATCCCTGACCAATGCACCCTGTGAGGTCAGCTACGTGCAGCGGGGCCCATCAATATCTTGATTTGTACATACTTCAGTTGATGCTGGTATCGAGCAATGATTTTTTTAGTTCACTTAAGGCTAGATGAGACCTTTGTTAGCCCATGAATTTGCAGGGTCACCCATAGCAAGGTCCATATTGAGCCAGGGATCACTTAGAGTTACATATGACTGAACGGGTGAGTTTACCTGAGGCAATGCTAGACCGAGAGTAAGAGCTCCCACCAGCAACAGATGAGACTCAATCCATGAGACAGCTCTGTCGGCGCAGCCCACCGGATAGATTGACTTTGTGGCCTCCAGGAAGTTCTGGGTTTGGACCCCAAAACCACACATAGTGTTGATCACCAGCTGTGTGCCCGACAGACAGAGAAAGGGAAACTTGAAAACCTGCCATAACTTGAACTCGTCTTCCATCAACCATATAACTCGAAAAAAAACACTGGAAAGAGTAGTCCAAGGATAGATTCACTGGCTGCTTAACAAGCTGTTTGAACGCTCGGTGTTACTTAGCCTTGACACAGACGTTAACTATTGTGACAGCTCAGGGTGAGTGTTTAAAAGCTCTGTTGATTGTGGCGGCTTGGAGGAAGAAAGAGGCAAGGAGAGGGCAAGAGAGTCAGAATCTAACACAACTAAATTAATTGGATGTGACAGTGTAGACTGTGTAATGTCTGTAACAGCCATGCAGTTGCAGCGCACAGACAGCAGGTCGCAGCACTACATCAACTCTTATTGTGGCAAATTAATTGATTTTTCAACCATGTAGTACAAAAAGGTTGCTGGGAACCATTCTCTGTCTAACATGATGTATAATCAATGTTCGTGTGATAGATCTACATGTAGTTACATGCAGTTTTCTAGAAAGCATTGTTAGTGCTGTGTCGTGCGCCGTGCTGCTCTGCGTGTGCGTGCTCCCACCGGGTTCGACGGGGCATTCTGCGTGTCTGTGTGCGTCGACATGTGGGAGTGCAGATGTGTGCAGATGTGTGCAACCGTGCATTCATGTATAAACTATGCCGCCTACATTTGTACTGCGTTTGTGTGCGAGCATGCACTGTATTCTTCAATGCTCACGTCATTTTTTTTTTTTTTACATGTGTGTGTGTACACGGTGAGTGCATGTGCTGTGTGTTTTGAGGCTCTACAGAGAGGAACCCACCTCCCCGGGCACAGGGGTGCAGCAGGAGTAGGGTACAGCACATCGCTCCGTGCTGGGGTTGCCCCATGTACAATTAAAGTACAGGTTCCACGACCAGTCTGTGTAGTTGTTCCAACCACAACACTTGAACTGAGAGAGAGGGAGAGAGAGAGACAGAGAGAGAGAGAGACGAGGGCACAGGCATACAAGCATATATTTAGAAACACGGTCTTGCACCGTACTGTACATTCTGTCGGTCTGGGCTTCTCTCAGGGGAAAGTCCAGGATCAGAAGTGTGCCAGTTTGTGCAGATGGAAGAGGAACACCACATGAGGAGACCCACAGTGCACAGGAAATGTATGTTACTCATAGTAAGCCTCTCATGTGGAAAACCCTCTCTGAAGCCAACCTAACATACGTAAGACTTACTGATCTGTGGTCACTGGCTGTGGTTTCCTGGTTTGGAGCTCTGACATATTTGATAAACCACTTGCTGTAATCAGTTTTGGAGACGGGTGTGATGTGGTTAGCAACAGAGAAAAAAAGCACACCGGCGTCTCAGTCTAGCCTAAGTGGAACGGACCTCTTTCTGAATGTAATCCATGAGGTTCTGCAGATCCAAGTCGTCCCTGTAATGCACGATGGCTTTCTTCACAAATTTCCCCAAAGCATCGCGTGTCTGTAACAGAGAAAGGGTGGAGAGAGAGAGAGAGAGAGAGAGGGATTTCCACACTGTACAATCACAGGACACATAACACCTTGTTGTTAGCGTTACACGAGCATCCTGTGGGAAAGATCCTGACAAGCCAGCAGTGCGCAGGGACTGTCAAGCCAGGAGCAGGCACTCCTAATGTTGCATGATGGCTGCGATACAACATCGGCTATAAGATGATAATGAGATTGTTGACTCCACAGAGATCACCTACTCCATCCTCTACCCCTCATCAACCCACATGTCCACACACACACACACACAACAACCCCTGTGTATGTACACACAGACACCTGAGGGTGTGTGCCGCTCTGTACACAGCACATAATGCGAGAGCACAAACAAACTTCTGGAGTGCATTTCAGCTGCAGGGGATAATTATTTCAACTTATCCCGCACTTGTCATTCTGTAGTAATTTTCATGGTCACGGCTGAATACTAAATAAAAAAGCTTTTTGTCTTGACATCCGGTACGTGAAATATTTTGTTTTAATTGAGTAATGTGTAATAAGTATTGATTTGAGCATAAATAGGCTTGAGTCAGATATTGCAGTTGTGTGTAATGGGATAAGCTCCTTTTTCTCCGTTTATTCTCACAATTTGGAGTTATTAGTAAGTTATTGCAGGGGTTCTTGTAATGAAACCATCTCAGTGTCCACAGCGAAGTATGGAAAGATGCAATCATGTGTCTCATACATCACATTAATATTCTAATTGTTCTGTTACGTGTAAACAAAGTAGAATACAGAAATGGGATTTAATGCGAGCATCCTTCTTATAAAACTGAAGAAACAAATGGATTTTTTTTATGGCTATAATTAAGATTTAATATTTGCTAATAAACCTGATGTACGCTAATAAGCTCACTGAAAATATCATTAAACTTGAACTGAAGTGAGCAGTTTGCTGAGGGCTTTACGAATCGTTCTTTTGTTACATACGGTTGTGTTGATAAATCCTACGAGCTGTCCCAAAATAGATTGATTTTTCATCATGAATTAGTTTTACTAAACTGTACAAGAATTTTCACACACACACACACACACCACACCACACACACACACCCCTGCTGCTGCCTCTCCACATGGTATAGCATGCTTGTGGGCCTCAGTGCCGAGCGTCACACCCCCATGTCATTAGCGGCAAAGCCTCCTTGAAGGGATCTGTTGAAATGGAACATTTGGTTCCACTTTGAAGTGCCGAAGCATTTGAATCATTTAGCGAGGAAGGATGCTGGGAGGGTTGTTAAACTGCTCTGTTTAGCAGCAGGCAGTGCGAACGCTGACAGAGAACACAGGGGAGAGAGGAGGAGAGGTGTATCATCAGGCACCAGGCACTTCGCCACCAGACACTGATGTCAGGGAACGGTGCCACTGTTGTCTTTTTATCCTCAGTGGAACCCTAATGGGATGGTGCTGTGGGAGATAAGAGGATGCAAGAAAGGGTATCCTTCCCTTTCTTCAAGTCCACAAAGCAATTGTTCGGCTCATGTAGGGGGCTCTGACACACGCACACACACACACACAGACACACACACCCAGTTGGACAAGCAGTCCCCAATTAACTGGTTTTTAGTTTGAAATTTGTCCCCGAAAGTATAGCTAAGTCAGACCCACTCACAAACACACACACACGCACACACACACACACACACACACACACTTGCATCATACACAGCCTGCTTCAAAACACACATCTACAGGATGTATGCTCTCACACACACTGAGGCAGATATGTACTAAATATAAGCACACACACGCTCAAATTCAAACCAAACACATGTGGCAAGCTGTTTTAGCCTGAAATGCGGCCAACTGTACAAGTCACAGCTCAGTTTTTACTGGTAAAAAGACCAGTTTTTACCAGTTTTCCAGTTTTCATATGGATCATGAAATTTACTAGTCATTACACTAGTTGTAGTACTAGTACGTAATGGTCGTAATACTAGGTCTACATACCCTGACAGTGATTTACATGGAATGTCATTCTCTTTTATCTGCAGTTAAGTCTTTTTTTTTCTCAGTTTAAAGTCCAAATAAAATTCCACAATTACATTTTTTACTGGAAATTCTAATTCCAGATATCAGTTGCCATACTTTGACTATTTGTTATTCTACCTCCTGAATTCTAGATATGCGCAATTATATTCAGAGTTCTGAAATTACACATATCTTGAATGCGTTTTACAGTTAGTAATAATTAAATTAGAGATTTTTCCAGTTTTTAGTTTTAGTACTTCTTAAATTCAGTTATGAATATGTGGATCAGTGGATATGTGGAATTACAGCTCCTTCTGATAAAAACAGAACTGTAGATGTACACGACTCCTTGAAACATTTAGACACTAAGAAGGGGTAAAAAAAAATTATGTAAGTTTTATCTCTCTAACCAACCACACATAGTTTACAAATGAGCTCTGGGGCATCTATTATTGATGGTGTATTTTCACCGTGGAAGACAACTGGAGACCAACCGTGTGTGATGGATATTACCTTACACCGATTCACTTCAGTGTCTGAACATTACTGAGTCACAAGTGTTATTGGTGAACAGGCAGGGAACAAACAATACCTGATCCGAGTAGAAGAAGCCCAGCACTGCTATGGCCAACTGGGTGAGGAAGACCAGCGTCAGACTAAAGGAGAACTGGAGAGACGGAGTGGTGAGGCATGTTGAAACCAAAAATCACATGCATACACACACAGGCATACACACAGCGTAACACATGCAGTATCACAAGTAGCATTGTCACATCTAGTATTCGAACAACTTGCATGTGTGGATTAAATTAATTTAATCTGAGCTACGGTGCTACAAAAATGAATCGTGAATAATTAAATAAAACGAATGGCTAATGGACTGCATTATTATAGCCAGTAACGGCACAAAGCGTCAGGCAGTGCTAGCGGTGTGTCTGTGGTGTCTGTTACTGTCTTGAGGAGGCGAATGTTCTCTCGCAGAGCTCCGATGCAACCACAGAAAGTGATGAAGAACATGACCACCCCCACCACAATTAGGATGACAGCCGGGTCGATCAGGAATGTGTCCCGCACTGTGTCTGACAGGAACAAGTAGAAACAGACCCCCGTTTAGACGCCTCTTCGCCCTCTTCCCTCCCCGCCTGCCTCCTTTTTAACCCCCCTTTCATGCCTTGAAAGCGACCCCCTTCCTCTTTTCCTCTCTCCCTGCGGGCTTCGTTCTTTCCCTCCGGCCTCTCTCCATTCTTTTAAACCATCAGTGATCTGCTGTAGACGAGCATCCACTTTGCGCATACATCAAAGTGGGAACAGTGGGATGAGCTAAAGTTCATCCCGTTGGCTGTTCATTCATTTACAATGCAATGTGGATTTCATGTGAATGTCCACTTCACTATGGGTTTTTATCAGGCCGCTGAATAAAGTCACTTGCAGAAGATGATACAAGCGAAAACGTAAAACTTGAACTCTCTGACCTGCTATTTTTGACATGGCTGTTTATGACATGGTATGTTCTCTATCTGAGTGACTCAATGTATGTGCAACTAAAAAAGGGGCTACCAATTCACACCCACACAGCTAGCTATAATGAAAGCAGCAGCGATGCCTCACAATTCATTTCTCACTCCTTTATTTCCCGCGGTTATTGCAAAGCCGATGCTGGAGTGACATTCAGACATAAAGTAAAAAAAGAAAAATCTGTTTCAACAGTCTCGAGGCAGCATCACAGTAATTTTCCGTGGAGTTCAAAGAGAGCATTTGGGAATGTGGAGAAAAGTGTACCAACCTGTTGCTTTCTGGACCTTAGCATACACTCCTATCGCAACAATCAACAAGGAAAAAACCTGGGGAAAAAAAGAGCAGAATTGTTGTGATTTCCCATTTGAGCACACCCACAGAAGAAACAGAGGATAAAACGTGAATCTGATGGCACTGTTGGACAGATTACAGATTTTTTTTCTCCCACCTATGGTAGTTTCAGACTTGAGGGAGGCCTTTTCCTGCAGTTTGAGACGATAACTATCACATGCCAACACTTCTCTCTTCAGCTTTCCACATGAAAGTGATGCCTATCTCAAGCTCTCTGTGTACTTGACCTTGGTTAGAAAATCGTGGTTGCCGTCTGCCCACTGTTTTTTTGTTTGTTTGTTTTGATTGTTGTTTAAAGATTACTATAGAGACTTCGTTTTTTTTTTTCAGTGGGATATAAATGAAGAGGCAGATGGAAAGACAGGCAGAGAGAGAAACACAGAGAGACATAGAACTCAAGAGGGTGTTTGTGTCAGGAGCTTGACGTTTGGTCTGCTTCGTGTAGGTGTTTGTGATGGGTTGTTGTGCGGGGAGCTATCCGTCTGAGACGAGCTCTGTGCTGGAGAAACCCTTTAAAACTCACTATAGCACCAATGAGAGCTCCTACGGTGTAAAATATTTAACTCCAAGGATGTGTTGAAAGCCCATGCTATGCAAGTAATGGATGAAGGTGAGAACAACTGCGCTAATGAAGCCTCGAGACAGCGCGAACGATCAGGTGCCACGGAAACCGGTGTTGCCGTTGCAAAATTACTGTACTTGATGACAGCAGATTTGTTGGATATGTATGTGTTGGATGTTCGGAGTTGTCAAACATGAATTCCCTCACAGAAAAAAAAAAAAAACGCAATGCAGCAAAGAAGGTAGCTAATGTGTGGAATTGGAGCTTCCTGTTGATTGGGAAGTCAACACTAATTTCCTTCCATGATTGCATGTCTCACCTTGAATAACCATCTGTAGGACTTGGCTTTTATTTCCAGGCTCCAGATTCACAGACATCCGCCTGATTGCTAATTGTGTGTGTGTGTGTGTGTGTGTGTGTGTGTGTGCTAAATACATTCTGTTTGGCCTATATGAACATATGTCTGTTTTGTTTTGTTTTTTCTTATTACCCAGAGACTCGGTCCAATCGCTTGAAAAGCCTGTACTACATCATTATAGATCATGAGCATCCATGTTCCATTTCATGCCGGCTTTGCCCTCAAACTGGCCTCCTCTGGCACGACCACCCCTCTTGTTGCCTCGGTGCTCTGAAATTAGCATGCAAGCACCCAGCCAATCAGCATGAGCCCGCTCACACCATGGCTTCTCGCCACACGCACACACGCTTCTCTGCAACAAATTTGCTTCAGCACCTGTAGAGAACAACAGTGCTGAAGATGGCATCATCTGACACTCCACCGGCAAATTACTGCCCGGCTTGCCCCAGACAGGTTGCCGCCATCGATTTCCCCGAGCTGCCAGAATGAACCGACGGCCAGTGTTTTCCATCTGCAAAGCGCCGCCGGCACTGGAGCCTTTTCCGCTGCTCCCCAGAGCTGTGGTTAGAATGTGATGACTGCGAGGCAAAGCAGTGATGCTCCTCTTGGGCTTAGCCAGTCTGCCCTACTCTTAAATCCCAGCTTTCCCAACCCTAGTGGGAGGATGACCAATGCCACCCCTAGCCAATGACGACTCCCTCTCTTCTGTCACTTCCCAGGCGGTGTCCTGCTCCTATTCTGCTCTGCCCCATCCCTGTCAGAGTGAAACAGTAGCTGCTTCTCCAACAGCCGTATGGGCATATCAGACAGAAATGAGTGCAGGGCCTAGCTGTCTAAGGGAGAGAATGTGCACCCACATTATGGAAATAACAAAGTAAGTTACTTCTTCATCGAGAGAAGAAATCCCTATAGCCGTCCTCCTCACGCTGTTTGTACTGTATAGTCTCTGCATTACATAAGAGACGGACATGACCAATGGGTTAACTGCCCCGTAGGGACCCACAGCGTTCAGTGCAGTCAGCTGTCACAGAGACCTCATGTTGTCATACTGCTGCCTGCTGCCTGTTTGCTCCATACGACAAAAGCACAAGAGGCGTGGGTCAGCTGGTTGTCCCATCATGAAGTCCTACTTTCACACACCCTACAGACCACGGTGATGAAAGTGGTGGGCTTGCTGCCAGTGGTGAGATCAGCGAGGGGCCTGGGATGCCCCCCAGTGAAATCTGACTGGTTCCACAGCAGGCCAAAACGTGGCCAGGGCCAACTACATGTCGATCACGCAAAGTCAGCGGCCCTCTTTTCATGATTGATGTGGATAAAACGAGCTCCTAAGTGCCCCCGCCCCTACTAAGCACACAGAATGATAAGTCACTGAGTTGTCAATTATGATGACTGAATACCTCATAGCTCAGTGAGCATCTGTGAAAATTGAATCAGGTGTCACAAACCTACTCAAGCCCCTCCCTGGCCTTGATATGCCACTGTATAATATAAGCCACAACCCAGATACTGCAAGCTGTTGTAAAGATGGACATAGTATTTTAGTATTTTCTCAAAGAATTGGGAAATTAGACATTTTTTTAAGGGAGTTGTTCCTTATCCAATATGAAGGTCTGAGGACGGATGGTGTGTATTGCTGAAAAGCCAAAGGCAAACTGGTAATTTGTGATATTGGGCTATACAAATAAAATTGACTTGACTTGACTTAAAGTAAGGCAAGCTGAAGTTAATTGCTCTCCTGTGGACTGTAAGGAACAGCTTGGTGGATCCACTGTGGTTGAGTGGTTACAACAACAAATGTTAGCTCTGGTAGCTCGGCTAACTGCATCACAGATAGCTTCATAACTCACTTTTGAAACATCTAGATCAAGCATGACCAACATATGGCCAGGGGGCCAGATGTGGCCCAATAAACATTTTGCCTGTGACCTGCTAATTACTGATTTATTTACACGTCTCTGTGATCTTCTTTATCTCTAATTACCACTAAAACAGTGCCCTCTTGCACTGAAAGAGCAAAAATACTTCAGGCATTACTGTCTGCTACAGGTGATGCTCCACAGTTCTAGCAGTATTTTGGTTGGTTAAGTGACACAGACACCATGTTGCTGCTGATTCAAATTGGGCATGCTCTAGTTGGATGTGCCAGTGTGCCAGGTATTATACAGTCCGCAAGGCCAGAGAAAACCATTACAATGGAGTGTAGGTGGCATTTTTTCCCATGTGAATCCTGATCAGTTAAACAAACAGTGGAAGTGCCCACGCAGCCATGATTTCTGACAACCATCAAATTCATTTTGCAAGCACCAATAACGGCGGAGCCTCCTAAAGTTTTTAAGTAGTATCCTCCTCGTATAAGAGTGACTTTAAGTATTTGTCTCTCTCTGTTTTCACTGTCACACTGCAACACATTTTGGGGCAAATGAGGAGACAGTGTTCATTCACTCAATACCTTGTATGCATTTCATCACCAATATTCACAGAGTACATTTTGAGAAATCATTTTATAACGTGTAATAACATCATCATTATAGTTCACAGTTTTCTCCCTCTTCCTCTGACACATTTTGCTGAGTTGTAGATATTGCAGTGAGCAAACATGCATGCATATAATAGAGCGAGATATTGCTGCATACGTGGCAGACAGTTAATTAACCTGAGGCTGATATTAGCACTGAAGTTACACACCGTGTAAGCGCAATAATATAATGCCTTTGGTGAACAAATACAGGGTTTCTGTGGGCACTTGTTGCTGTGGCTGTTTGATTATTACTGATTCCCAACTGATTGTTTAGTGATTTCTGTGTCACATGCACAACATAGGAGGATAGCAGGGATGGGCAGATCGATGCTGAAGTATTGGTGCTTCTGACCCTGAAATTTTCTTTCTAAAAACCTCATATAAAAAGATCAATACCAAGTGTTTTCTTTATTTGTAATATTTATTTTTTAGGAGATTGAATGTTTTTTTTTGTGATGCTGAAAAGTGAAAATATAAATGTTGTTTGTAGCAATTCCTCAGACAGTTTACACTGGCACACCACACACACACACACAAGGACAGAGTGAAGTGGAAGCGGATTGCATTACTCTGCTGTAGGCTAGTGGCCGGAAGACAGCTTATTTGGAGTTTCATTCCAAATTTCTCCCCACCAAACAATAATAATTTGGCCAAGTTTTCAGTTGACTCAGTGACAATAATAGCCCTGAAAGGGGTAATATGTTGTGTTAAACAATACAAATAAGTCTTTTATTTAGCAGAACATTTTTTTTTATGAATGCAAAGATTTTCAAACATATTTTTTGATGTAAGCATTTACTCACTCTCTCCATAGAAACCATAAAGCTTTCTCCCATTTTTGTGTACAACAAGACAAGACTTGCATTTGTATCAGCATAGGCTATTATTCCTGGTATTACTTGGACCTGAAGCGAGAATAAAATCAGTAGTATGGTCAATCCCAAGGAGAGATCAACAACAGAATGAAAAGGCACTCAGATGCTCAAACGATTAGAAAGAAAGACACACGTCCAGTCAATGAAAAGAGTCAGACAGCCACAGAATCCACATTCAGACAGAACAGTGGCGATGAACAAATACCAGTGTTGCCTGCGTTGGCTGTACTGTACATCAAGGTGTGTTTCGAGAGCACACTTCACTTTGTGTCAGTTCTTGCATCATGAATGGCTAAGCTAGCAGGTCAGCTGTTGTCTGCAGCTCTCAGCTGTTACTCTTTCTACGCTGGTAAATCATTGATGAAAGACTTGCTGGTGACTTGGATATCTTTTTTTTTTCTTTCTGTTGGGCACTGAGAGCCAGGTTGATGCAGATTCTCCTGCCTCAGCAGCACTTTAAGGAATAGGCTAGTTTTGCTAGATCATACTACAACCTTATTCAGAGCAATCCAAAGTTAACACAAGCACAGTCACTGATGTCCAACCAATTTCAGGAAGGCTGGGCAATATACCAGTATTACATTTATAAAATCATATGAGACTCGATATCTGGTATTTTGGAATATAACATCATGATATGACATAGGTTTGGTCTTTTCCTATTTGTTTCTACCTGGGTGGTCATCATATCCACTTCAGTAATCATTTGTGTGTAAATATCTCATGAAAGCACCACAAGTCATCCCTATTTTGCTGTCACAGTATCACAACTGAATTTGTTGGTTGGAGACACTGAGATAGTTGATTTTGTCCACAATTTCTGTCATGTTTTCACTGTGTTATAGACCCTACTAGTGACCAGCACCAGTGAAAAAATTCTGGGGAGAACCTCCGGCCAACTGCATATCAGGGCATCTTGACCCATAAACTGGAGCAAAAATACCACCTCTAAGCTTTTGGAGCAGGTAGAAGTCAAATTTCATTATTTATACATGATCCTCACACCTGATCCTTTGATTTTTCTAGATGTGGCATTGCCATAAGCTTGCTGGTTGTAGGACAACCTCCCCAGCCCTAACCAGTGGTCAGTAGTTGAGTCTGTTCTTTCTTTTCTCCAACACCTGCTTGAGAAGTGGCTGCCACATTCTATATTTAAAGTATCTGCATCAGCGCCCTCCTCTTGTCATCAAGGTTTCGGAGAGAGGTCAGTGTTTGTTCAGTTTCTCTTGCAAAGTGCTCTTCAGGAGGCTGAGGGGAACGTGTAGCGTTACGCCCCGCCTCCCCGCGTCCCGCTTCCAGTTCTCTGAGCCCTCTCTAAAAAAAAAACAGTCAAGCCTGTTGCCAGATGTCTCTTAAATGCCGGCAGCAGGGCTCTCTTGATTGACAGTGCTGCTGCTGGCACAGTTGTCAGGTAAGAGAGTGAGAGATTTGTGTGGGAATTCGGGTGGCGCTATAGTCACACAAAACCCATACGTTGCACCTGAGAGCATGAATAGTTATTTTAGGTCCAGGACGATTCATGTGGAGGCTTTTTATTCCCCTCTCCATGCTAAAGGAAAGGGAGCAGTGATTGCATTGGTGGCCTGGAGTGTGCAATGGCTCACTGTATGGCGCACACAGCTATGTTGGGACTGAGTAGCTGCTTGTGCTTGGGGAAGAGAGTCTGGCAAGCCCCTCTGAAAACACAGGCTCAACCACTGGCTTGTGTGTTGGTGGGCTGAGACCCTCCAGCAGCTATATGGCTGCAGTTTACATCAAGTAAAGCCTTGCAATCATTATTGTGAAGAGGATCTGTGCAGCGGCACTGTGGTCGATGCCGTGGCTGTTCATCACATTCTGTTGGACATGTCTGGGTCTTTATCACAGCCTGCGCTCACTTGTAGGGCATGAAATCTGGCTTCACAAGGACTTACTGCCCAGCTACACTGCAGCCACTGGGCCTCTGGCATTGCCATCAGGCATCAGGTACTGAGTGAATGCTTCCCTTTAAAGTCAGTTGACCCCGGTACTCTGGCTGCGTCACGTCTCATTCAACCAGAGAATCCACCGTCAAGATTCACCTGGATCAAACTCCCCGTGGCTGATGCTAGCGTGAATGGGAAACTAAATAATAATGAAAATAGACACAGTTGTTTCCTCAAATCAAATCAAATACTAAATCAGATCATCATAGATAAACTATACTTAAAGAGACTAGTGTAAGCCACTGCCAGGTAAACAGAGCTCAAATACAGATTATTATGATAATATAGCTATTTCCTGCTGCACACACAGAAAAGCCTATGAGTCTTTCAATACAGACCATATTTTTCTAGAAAGTATATTCTTTAAAAAAAAAAAAATGAACAGTTGAATCTGGTCTTTATTATTTTTGAAGAGGAAAAATATAAGTTTCTGTATAATATCAGCGTGTAAAGGCATATATACAAGATACAAATAAGGCTGCATGGTGTTCAAAAGTTTCCCTAAGGGGACGGTAAAGTATATCTTATCTCATCTCATCTTATTAGTGCCTGTGTAGCCGGCTTGCCATCGAGTTGACACGATGCTGATGGCAAATTCTCTGGTGTGCGTAGCTTCTCTGTGTAAGTGACGGAGTCGCACGGCGCAGTCACAACAAAGAGTCACATCCTGAGATAGTCATGCTGCTACATCCAAATGCTAAGCACTGATAGGATGCAGAATGAGGTTAGTTCCCTTCGCAGCGCTTGTAGATGAGAGGGGACTGACCCTGATGCATTCATGTGTGCACACAGACGTCTGTGCTAGCCGGGAAAGAATATTATACCACCCACTTCAGATATAAGTACCGTTATCTCACCAAAAACGTACTTAAGATACTTGAAGGTATTTAAATCAAATGTACTGAGAGTAAAGGTTACTGAGTTAGGTTTAAAACACGACTGTTACATTATGCATGTAACAGTCTATTCTATGTATTTGGCTGATTGATCTGTCATTGTGAACGGCTCCACAACTGGCCACTTTATGATGGTCCCTTTTTTTGATGCTTATGAACAGCCCACAAAGTTTTTAATCTTTAATAGATTTTACTTTAATATGATATACAAAATACCAAAGTGAAATACTTGAGCACAAATGTACTCAAGTAAAAGTACAGGTATTCCTTTGAAAAATATTTTGCATGGTGCAGCATTTTCTGTCTTCTTCACGTTTCATCCCCTTAACTAGCAGAGCCTAATTAAAGGACACGGCGTGTGTGAAATATAATGATAGTTATTGATTGCAACTCACCTTTTATGTACCACAAAATGTCACAGCATGAGAAGACTCGTCTCGACTGGTTCAGTCTGTGCATATTTCATTGTTCTGAGGCAACAAGATCAGCGCTTTCATCTAAAATTCTACATGTTGTTGCTCTGCGACTGACCAGGTAACACAAACATAAATATACAGCGTTGTTTACCGAGGGGTTGAGATGTCCAAGGAAAACAGCATGGGACAGGATGATGTAAATTTGTTGTAATAACAGGGTTAGCTCATTTCACTATGTTCGTGTGTGTATGAGATTGCAACTGGAGTGCCTGTGGTTGATTAATCTGGTTTATAGTGGTATGACTGGTTTGAACAGCCTTTATATGGGCACTGTCAACCAGGACAAGTGTGACCTTGCAAGCCAATTGATACTTGGGATGATTTTTCAAAAGCTGAGCATAAAGACAGCCTCCATCCACGGCAAATGTGACCAGTTTCAGAGTTTTTTACCATTCTCCACCCTACACATGGATATCAAAATGATATACAAATTTAAAAAATAAAAGAAGAGAAGATGGATTTGAGCTTGAAGCTAATAAAGCTCAGATGGCATCGTCTGTGATCATAGGACTGGAATTATCATGTAAAACTATTGCTCAGTGGTCTAACTTGCCTTGAAAGACAAAACTTCTGTGTGGTACAGAGAATTCGTTACTTTGAGACGGTCTGTTTTGCCTTCCTCACATTTTTGAATCAATAAATTGTTGCCATGACAAGACAATAGCCAGCAAAACACACCACATCAATGGCACACTTTTCTTTTCTTTTCTTTTCTTTTCTTTTCCTTTCTTTGGGTCTGCAGTATTTTCAGGGTTTTTTGAAAGCAATACTGTAATTTCTCTCAGGCGTGCCAAGGTGCTGAAAAGAAGCCTGCGGCGCGCGTCAGCGTGTGTACCTTCGCTGTCATGTGTGTGTTTCCTACTGTGTGTTTGTGCGAATATGTGCACCAATATGAGCACGTTTGGAATAGGAGACACACAGTGAATGTATTTCAGCTATTTTTTCAGGCTTTTCAAAGGGATGAATCAGGCTTCTCCTGGTGGATTGTGTGGGGAGGTGAAAGCCAGCTGAACTGAGCCACGGGGACGGGGGGACAAAGGCCTGATGGATTAGGGCTGCAGTGTTCACTTCTGAGCCCATCTCTGATAAACAAACACAACGCAGGCCAGGCTGTTTGGCTGGCTGCAGTTATTGTTGATTGGCTTCACTCGCAATAAGACCGCAGTACAGTCTTTGCACAGCGGGTCCCTTGCTGTGTTTGTATAGGATTGGATGAACAGGGACATGATGGAGGTGTACGGGCTTGTTGGAGCTCTAAATAAGATCCATAAGCTGAAAGTAGGACCCGTAGTAAGGAAGTGTGCGAGTGAGAGTCTAGACTCTGTGCGAGTGTGAAAGCCACAGAGCTGAGCAATGGCGCTGGGACACGAAGGGCCAATGGATCGTTTGATGGGTGCATGAAAGTGTCTCCCATTCTTTTATGTCGTCCTCTGTAGAAGTCCCAGTTGTCACACGGCCAACCACTCATAAAAACAGCCAACTGCATTTTGGGACTTCTATTCCCACCCATTTCATACAATATGGACTAAACGTCTGCCCCCAAAGATCCAGCAAATGCATGCAATGTATAGCACATTCAGTTTCTGCTAATACAGTAGTTGTGTGTGGTTCAAGTTGTCATATTTGTCAATAGACGGAAACATCCAGTCACTGACACTTAGTGCTCCAGCAAACCTGCACGGCTGCCAGGTGTTTGATGGTTTAGCAAGAGCTAGAATGGAAATGATTTGATAAGCATCCCAGTGCACCATTCAACAGGTGTTATGTTGATATATCGGTGATCTGAATGTCTATATATATTACTATTGTAAATCATATTAAAGTAGGTAGCAGTGGGGCTGCCTGAGTCCTGTTACTGTTTGCAGCTCATGATACTATCTGAATTATGTATTTCTCAATCTATTATTCATAGGCTTTTTGTTTTGCCTCTATATTATTTTTCAATTTTTCTCTTTGCTTCAGAATGAATACCTTTTTTTTCTATTTTCTTTCTCTTTTTCTTCTTGTTTTGAAAAGTTACAACTCCCTGGTTGCTTAGTGATTCATGCACTCAGACACGCTCAAAAACTATGGCGTCCCAAGACTTAACAACAGCAGTGTTTCTCTCTGTGGTGGCTTGCCCCCCCCTC